>CBVK0102646987.1:0-17338 GCA_900067695.1 Picea abies
ATATTTAACATTGGGAATAGCGAAGGCGACAATAAGACCTCCAATCCGTTATCCAATCAGGTCTTGACAAACATGATACTTTTTATTATATAAAAATTGATGTTTTCATCCCTTGTTCCAACAATAGTCAATATGGAAATATTTCTGGTCAATGCACAATCTAATACCAAGTCAACGATTTATCGATCACTATAGTCCCTCTATGCCTATGAGAGGGACTAAAAAGGGGCTTATACGAATAATGTTCAAAGGGAATTTTACTTAGATAAATAATCATGGCCCCGTTTCTTAGAATGAGATGCAATCATGTGGTTATATATAAGAGTTAGAATGATTGTTGTAAATAATTGTGAATTTTAAAAGTTTAAGATATTTGAGTTTACGAAGTGGGGACTAAATAAGTGTATAAACCATATATTTATTTTTCAGGGATAAATTTAATTTTGATAATTTAAATTGTTTTAAAATAAATTAGAAAATTTAAATAAAATTTTATAATTGATTTTTTTTAATTAAATAGAATTATAATTTTTTAGTAAATTTAAATATATATTTATCCATTTATTTATTTACTTTGTTTATAAAAATTGATTTAAAATTTTGAAATTCATATCCATGCAATTTGGAATAATATAATAAACAATAAATGCTTATTTATGAGTCAATTTGCACTTAGGTTATGTTAATCTTTTTTCTTTAGGACGTAGATTAATATTTTTTTTAATTTTTTTTATCGAGCGTTAATGTTTAAGTAATAATCTTGGTATCTGATATTAATATGCATACAATGATGACTTGGTAACATAATAACATCGATGGAGGTGTACAAATAGGCTTCACATGGTGTGTCAATGTTATGCCATGTGGCGTTCGCAAAACAAAGACATGTCCATGCATACGGTATATAGAACATACATAAAAATTATATAGCTCCAAAGACAAGATGAATGATATTGATTTCATTGATTTCTTTGTGTCCCATCATTACCACAAGAAACTCACATTTTTCCTCAAATTTTCACTCCTAGTGATATAGTTAACATGTTGAAATGACTTACAACATTTAAAGTAGAATCTTGAATAACATCATTACCACAAGAAACTCACTTTTTTCCTCAAATTTTCATTCCTCGTGATATAGTTAACATGTTGAAATGACTTACAACATTTAAAGTAGAATCTTGAATAACTAGTGATACCCATTTAACTTAGAAGCAAAATTGAAGGTGACATTAAAATTAGGAACTATGTACATTTCTACATCTGGCCCATTGACATGGTTATGATGTTCCCCCTCTTTACTAAACATATTACACACTTTTGGGAGAATTAAACTTTAATGGGAAAAATATCATCTGCCATTCAAATATATGTAATGATTAACAAAACCATCACTTTAAAAAAATTTAATTACTTAAACATATTACTAACATAAATCCAATTTAATTTTGATTTTTTTAAATATATAAAAAGTATAAAACTTTTCACCCAATCTCAATACATAATAAAATTACCTTTATTATTTAAATGTAATAAATAATATACTTATAATTATAAATAAGAAAAATAAGATGATTATTTTCGAAATTTTAACACTCCAAATATGCAAAATTTAAAACATCTCACCCATCCAAATCACTGTTGAAATTATTTAGTTATTTCTCATCAAATATAACGGGTTCGTTTTTCTCATACGTTACTCTTTCACCTACTTTTTCAACAATATCATTCAGCATCAAACATTCCCATTTCATTGTGAGAAAGGAAAATCAAGGCGCTTCCTAATTTATCTTCATCCATTTATAGAAAGTTAAGTGTGTAAGCATGTCTACGTAGAGTTTAGAGTTCAAACAACGTCAATATCACCATAGTTTTAAAGGGATAACATTTCTAGTGTATATGCTTAAGGGTGATGGAGTAATGAGGAAACAATTGATTTAAAAACCAAATATTATTATATAGTTTTTTTTATGTTATTTATTTAATATTGATTTTTCAATTTAGATAAATGTTAAAATTTTATGATGTGGTTTACATCATAAAAGATTTGTTTAGAGTAGTTATTTGATGGTGTGGTTTGTATAATGACAATTACATAGTATAGTTGAGATTCAATATTAAGGTATTGATTTTGGTTATATTAGAAAGGGTGAAGACATTACCCATCGTTTATGCTCTGAAACTTATATTCATGGTAGGTCATTGTGTGTTAATCACACTCCCTTAGATGGGTGATGACGAATTCCAGTTGTATGTTGGGAAAATTGGGTCGATATGGTCAACGCTCCCTCCTCGGGGTTATCTCTGGAATTAGGTCGATATAGTCAATACTTTGACATATTGCAACATAGAAGGAGATGGGAGATGGAAGTAGAGATGATTACCTATTCGAAAGGGACTCCGAGTCTAGCTAGGATCTTGATTAGAATTGGGTTATGTCATCCTTTGTTATAGGGCACTATGATTATATTTTTATCTTGCTCAAATACACTTGTCTACTTCAATTCTAATAATTGTTGGGTGATTACTTATGAAGCATGTTTATTGAAACATTGTGATTATTGTTAATGAAAGTTATTAGAAATTATAATGAACTTACTTTAAAAATTGTTAGGAAATATACTTCCATGCTAAACCTAATAGAAGAAAAGAAGACAGATTTAATCAAGAAAGTAAACGACAAAGCAATCACATTGTACATAAATATTTTACCCTGGAAACCTAAACGAGAAAACCAACATTCCTTGAGTGTCTCGCTCTCTCGTTGTCTTATTTATTCGGAATAAAGGGTTGCATGACTAACCTTGGTCTACACCCAAGACAAAATCACCATCATACCCTCTTTCTTACACAAGAACAACCCTACAACCAATTTGGATTCAATCTACATGACCAACAACCTTCTGCTAAAGATAAGCATGAAAATCAACAACAAGAACATCAACTTAATACAATTACAACACACCTTATTTATAGGCTTTACACCATGCAAAACCCTAAAGAATGGCGCCAAAAATGGTTACAGATCCATGCAAATCATTGGCTACAAATTCCATGAATCTTGGGATTCTGTTACAGTTGACTACCAATCGGATTACTAATCGACCACCAGTCGACCTCCATTTGGTCTTAAGTCAGTTACCACAAAATCTCTTCTCGACTGACCTCTCGACTTGCTGTTGATCACTTCGAATTCACATTTTCTTGGTCGACTTTGACCTTCGAATTTCATTGCAAAGTATATAACAACTCAACATTCTCTCACTCGTTGTCTTCTTTGCTGAAACAAGAGAACCTGAAATTTTGTTCATAGACCCAGGGCAACAATGCCCATTGCCTCTCTACACCAAGAGAACTTCACAACATTCACAAACTTGGTTAAAGAGTCTGCTATGTTTTCCAATGTGTCTACTTTCTCCAACAACACCTTGTTTCTTTCCACCACGTCTCTTACGAAATGGTATTTGTAACATACCCCGCCATCCACAGGCCGAGTTACACTACCTTCAAGCCCACCCTCAGACTTCTTTCTTTTGCCGATGCATTTTTAAATTAATAAGGATGCATAAAAGAAAAGATCTAATGACATGCACAACAATAACCAACAAGCATGCAGATTCTAAAGATTCAATTAAACGATAAATAAATACACATCAGAATACATTCATATACAAGTAAATAATACCATATCAGAGAGCACTTATCTTTATAAAATAAGACACCGACTGGCTGCAGACCAAGGAAGTTCCACCCAACCACAAACACTATTGTTCCAAATCTCAACAACAGTGTCACCCCTGAGCTAGGGCTATGAATTCACAAGGACGATTCCAGAGTGTTACTTGGCTTCCCAAACCAGTCAGCACTCAAGCTCTCACAGGTTTTCACAACACTCGTAGCAATCCAAGCACCCAGATCTCTTCTACCCAGCCTACACCACCCAAGAGAATGGACCCCCACCCTTCTCTGCCACACAGTCCCTTAGGAAATCCTTCTCCTTCTAGGGCTCCAGCGCAACTGGTCCAGAATCTCCATGTTGGAACTCTCAGGACTCACAGCTGTGAAAACAGCTGGACACATGCCACTGCATCTTAGACATGTAGGCCTCAAGTCATGACTGGATTACCCCAATGATCTCTACAACCAACAATACCATGGCTACTCTTCAACAATTCATTTCCATTTCCCCAAGCCAAGACACAAATGAGGAAGGATGAATGAGTGATAGGTAAGAATGGAATGAATGAACGAGTGAGCAAGTGAATGAGCGAATGAGTGAATGAGTGAACCAACGAACCCCCAATCAGACCAGGGGCAGGTTTAAGTAATTCATGGGAAATAAGAACGTCCTGACCTCCCCCCCAAGAAGCTCACGTAACTGATCCACTCCCTTAAACAAAAGGGTAATCAAAATAGGAAATAAACATTTAGCCCCTCAAGCCCCCTCTCTTGTGAAATCATGCCCCCCTATAACTCTAGTCCTTGTCCATCTAGCAACCAACAATGTGTTTATTATTAATAATGATCAAAACATTACATTTCTTAGGCACACTGGCCTCTTTTACTTGTTTGGTCCCTCTAGCCTCTTGACAATTAACAAAATACATTATTTAATATGGGGTTCAAAAACTAGGGTGTTATATCCCCTCCCCCTTATTTTGGCATTGTCCTCAGTGCATATACAAAATAGAGATCAAAATCTCAAAATTTATTCAAAAATTTGCAGGTACTCTGCCCGCATGGCATCTTCATGCTCCCAGGTAGCATCTTCAAGACCGTAGCAGGTCCACTGAACTTTTACCAACTCTATAACTCCATTCCGGAGAATTTTGACCTTTTTGTCCAATACCCGCACTGGTTGGACCTGAAAGTCTCCCTCTGTCTCTACCTAAATCAGATGCCAATCAATAACATGGTTAGGATCATATACATATTTCTTTAGCAAAGAGACATGAAATACATTATGCACATTCATGGAAGTAGGCAATGCAAGCATGTATGCAACTAGCCCTATTCTGTCCAATATTTCAAATGGACCACAGAATTTGGCTGCCATCTTTGTACAACTACCCAATTTCAAAGATATTTTCTCGGGCTTCACTTTCAGAAGTACATGCTCCCCTACTTTAAATTCTTTAGCTATCCTATTCTTATCTGCATAAACTTTCCATCTATCCTGAGCTGCCTTTAAATTCCGCTTGATCTTAACCATCTGGTCTTCCATATCCTTGAGCAACTCTAGCCCAAGTACCACTCTATCTGTTGGGTTGTCCCAGATCACTGGAGTATTTCTTTTCCTACCATACAAGGTTTCAAATGGGCTCATTCTCAATGAAGCTTGATACCCATTATTATATGCAAACTCAACCAAGTGTAAGTAATCTTCCCACTTAGATGGCTTATCCATCACATACATTCTCAACATATCTTCAATTACTCGGTTGACCCTCTCTTTTTTCCCATATGACTGTGGATGGTATGTTGTGCTAAAGTTTAGATTTGTACCAAATCCTTCAAACAATCCCCTCTAGAAATTGGAGGTAAAATTTGTATCTCTGTCCGAGACAATTGTCCTAGGTATCCCATGCAGCCTAGCAATGTCCCTCATGTAAACCTCTGCAATATTAGCCGTTGTATGTGTTGTTTTTACAGGAACAAAATGAGCAGCCTTTGTTAATTTTTCAACCACTACCATGATTGAGTCATGTTGTCCTGATGTCCTGGGTAATTTAGTTATGAAATAAATGGTTATCACTTCCCATTTCTTCTCTGGGATTGGCAATAGATGCACAAACCCGCTGGGTGCCTATGCTCATCCTTCACTTTCTGACATTCCATACATTGAGCGATGTAATCAACAACATCCTTTTTCATTCTCGGCCAAAAGAATTGTCTTCTTACTGTTGTAATTGTTTTCTGGTAGCCAGGATGTCCAACATAAGGAACATCATGCATTTCCTTCAATACCAAATTTCTCATTTCTTCGGAACTAGGAACATAGATTCTATTCTTATGCATAAGTAATCCATCTTCTTTATCTCATACTCCTTTATTTTTTGTTGTACATCTCCTTGCTGTAAGATTTCCTTTATCTAAAGGTAATGCTGATCTGTAACAAGATCATCTAAAATTATGCTCTTCAAGTATGACTGATGTATACTGAAAACAATATCATGCATGAGATGCACTCTTCTATTAAGTGCATCAACAACTTTATTCTCTTTTCCTTTGATATGCTTGATATCGAGGTCATATTCACTTAAAAATTCCAGCCATCTTATTTGCCTGACGTTCAAAATTGGTTGTTCAAAAAGATACTTCAGGACAATGTGGTCTGTCCTTAATTCAAATCTCTTCCCCATGAGATAATGCCTCCACATCTTCAAGGCGTGGACAATGGAAAAAAGCTCCAATTCATGCGCGACATAGTTCCTCTCATGTTCCTTAATCTTTCTGGATTCATGACCGATTACATGTCCATTTTGCATGAGGACTCCCCCAAGTCCTTCCTTACATGCGTACATACCACAAAACTTTCATTTGGGTCAACAATATTTAACATAGGTGCACTAGTAAGTAATTCCTTCAACATATTAAAATTCTCTTCACACTTAGGTGTCCATTCAAATTTAGTTCCCTTCTTTTGCAAAGAGGTGATGGGATGAGCAATATTAGAGAACCCTACCATGAAACTTCTGTAGTAACCAACTAATCCCATAAAATATCTGACTTCTGACACATTTCTGGGTGTAGGAAATCCTCTAATGGCTTCAATCTTCTCTGGATCTACTACTATGCCTTTCTTTGAAATAATGTGTCCCAATTAATGGATCTGATTTTGATAAAAATAACACTTACTCAACTTGCCATACAACTGATGTTTTCTCAACACTTGCAATACTAGTCTTAAGTGATGTTGATGCTCCTCTTCAGACTTGGAATATACAAGTATGTCATCCAAGAATACTATGACAAAATTATCCAAAACATTTATGAATATGCCATTCATTAAGAACATAAAGACAGCTGGTGCATTGGTAAGTCCAAATGGCACCACTACAAATTCATAATGCCCATACTTGGTTCTAAAGGATGTCTTATGAATGTCTTCTTCCTTGATCCTTACCTGATGGTATCCTGACCTCAGGTCAATCTTTTAAAATATCTTTGCTCCTCTTAGTTGATCAAAGAGGTCATCAATTCTGGGTAGAAGATACTTGTTATTTATAGCATACTTATTCAGTTGTCGAAAGTCAATACACAACCTCAAGGTTCCATCCTTCTTTTTGACAAAAAGTACTGGTGCTCCCCAAGGTGAAACACTTGGACGTATGTACCCTTTCTTCAACAATTCCTCCAACTGCATTTGTAATTCTTTTAACTCTGGTTTGCTCATTCTGTAAGGTATTTTTGACACTGGGGCAACTCCTTGCACTAAATCAATTGAGAAATATATCTCCCTTCTTGGTGGAAACCCTAGTATTTCTTGGAATACATCTTCAAATTCCTGTAGTACCGAGAAATATTCAAGGCTTGGCCCCTTTGTATTTTCTGGCTCTTCCACATGAGCTGCATACAATTGACATCCTTTTCTAAAACATCTCTTCAGCTGTAAGGCTGAAATATCCCTTATAGAGATGGGTCTTGGAACTCCTTTCACAGTGTTCTATTTTCCATCTCCATCAAGACAGGCAAATGTCTTGCTATGACAATATAGGACAACATGATGCTTGTCCAACCAATCCATTCCAATTAGAATATCATAAGACCCCAAGGGTATGATATTCAGATCAACACTAGTATTCACACCATTAATACTTATGGAAAATCTTCTGACCATATCATGGACTCTCCTTTTGGTTCCACTGGCTAACTGAACCAAACTTGATTTTCCAAGCTTACTTTTATCCAAATGTAATCTATCCACTATTTTAGGATCAATGTAACAATGACTTGCTCCTGAATCAATTAAAAAAGCAATAGGCTGATTTATGATCTTACCTTCCACCTCGATCATATTGGATTGGTACTCTTCTTGTCGATCATCTAAATCTGCATAAATCCTTCCCATATCTTTGAATGTTGTAGCCTCTTGGATGTTGTGCATAGTCTTTACTCTGTCCTTTCTGTGTGGGCAATCCTTGTACAAGTGATCTTCTTTGCATCCCCAACATTGGATTGGTGGTCTTCCCCTTTTTCCCAAGGAGTCTTTTTTCTTGGATTCACCCTTAGCATACTGATCTTGATTATTTATATTAGGATCATTCCTATTGAAGGGAGGTTTGAATCCTTTCCTCCTATGATCAGACTTCTCCTTCTTCTTATCCTTCCAAGATTTCTGCAAGGATTCTCTTCCCTGGCCTTACTCATACATGTCTTTAGCCTTCCTGATGGCCTTAGTGAAGGTCTTGGGCTCATCATACTTAATATTTTCTTTATAAAAGCCTGACAATCCTCTTAGAAATCTCTGTATTTTCACCTTCTCCTCATTAATGAACCCGACATACTTTAACAACCACAAGAAATTATTTTCATATTCTTCCATAGTCATGCTTCCCAGCCTCAGTTCAAAGAACTCTTGCAATTTCTTGTCATAGAAATTCTCTAAGAGGTACTCCTTCTGGAAGTACTTCTTGAAATGCTTCCAAGTGATCCTACTCTCATTAATATGTTCAACTTGCTTCAGTTGATCCCATCACATTGCAACTTTCCCGTGTAAATGGTAGGTGGCAATTATGGCTTCTAGGTTTGATGAATAGTTATGCAATTAAAAATATCTTCCGAGTCCAAGCAACCATGCTTCAACATCATATTCCCTTTCTTTTTCACCATCAAAGGATGGTGGCTTGAGCTTCCTAAACTCCCCTTGCAAACTATCCAATTCATGTCTTCTTCTTTGGTGCCTAACATGAGACACCTCTGGACTACTTATGGAATCTTCCAATGCATAAAACTTTCTTGCTGAGTAAGGAGGTGAGTGGTGTCTATGAGTTCCATTAGCACTTCTTGAATAACCATCTCTTCCACGATCATCTCTTCTTTCACGAAACCTGCCTTCTTCCTCTTGTTTTGAGTTTGATCCCCTCTTCGTTTGCCTATGAAACTGATTTAAGCTCTACATAACTCGAGCACTTATCTAAATTTTCTCTCTCATCAACCTCTCATTGTCTACTTTGTAGCTCTACACTTCTATTTTCAAAATTATAGTTTCTATTAATGTTTCTTGCTCTCCTCTGCCCCTGCATCCATTGGTCTCTATATCTGCATTACCAACTTTGGTATTCTGGCCTTCGACCTCTCTATAACGACTGGAGGCTCCCTCACCTTCTTCCATCTCTTGAATCTTCATTCCGAGCTGATATGTTTAAATCTCTTAATTCTGCAAAATGTGCAAGTGACCATTTTGTTAGAATTATGCATATAAAGAAATTTTCCAAACAATGCTACATGTCTTTTTCTTCTTAGTTCAGGAAGAATATATCCCCATTCTTCGCAAAATAACAATGTCCTGTTATCCTTGGCTAACATAGAATTTCATTCTGTGTAGGTGCTTCCCTCAAACCAGGTTTCAAGTGACCATGGTTCGAATCCACGACTTAGTCCCTTCCTTAGCACTTTGCTTCGCTTTCTTTCACATGGGGCTTGTGCGAGCCATAAACCCACGACTAAGTTACTTCCCAAGCCCTTTTTTTTACCTGTGCATGGGACCGGTGTCGGGACCAAGTCCTCTGGGCTTCGACCTTCGTCTTTTCTCTATTTTCAACTCTTGTTTCCTATTAGAGTTACCCTTCGCCGAAATATCCATTATCTCCACCACAAGGATTAGACGATCAATATTTAATCTCCTGTCAAATGGACGACCCACCCCCATCTGGAGGCTTCACGAGATCAATGGTCTACAACTTAATCAAGTGTTGGGACAGACATTCCTCTATTAATTCGATGCTCCAGGGGTCCGATACATTCAGTTCCTGCACTACTCAACTCCCACATAGTGACAATTCGCCGAAGTGCTTACCCTGTCCTTCCACTGCTTGATCCAACGATTGAGAAAGGTCCTGAAGGGATCCTAAATTGACGGTGTGCATGCCTTCATGACTTCGGGCTTCACACTTTTCACTTGTAGAGACTTGAAAATCCCTGGAGTACCAGGTCTCCAGACTACGAGATCTATTGCCCCGTGTCTTCTGGGATCAACGATCAATATGTACTCTGGCCTTCAAAATTTCTTGACCCAACACAAACTGTCACATATTTTTCCTCTAGAGTGCCCAGTCTCCGGACTTCATGATCTGTCGCCACGTGGAGAAATACCAAAAGCGGACACGTGACCCAATCAAGTGAGTGACACGTGTCACGTTCTAACTGACATTTCAATCTTCCATAGGTTCAAAACTCACTAACATGTGGCACACATCCCATGTGTCCATGTCATCCCAGGTGACGTCAGCGAGCCACGCCACTTCAGAATTTCAGGCTTCAGAAGATTTCGCCTTAGCAAACTTTGTTCCTCCTGAACACCGAACCCCTGAACCGTTGTGAGATCTACGGCTCACAATCACCCATGCGCAGATCTGATAGTCCTCAACACTCCTGAAACCCACCACTATATCCAACGGTCTACAGACTTCAGGACTTCGGGAGATTTCACATCAACACATTCCATTTCTCCTGAACGCCGAACTTTCAAACTAGCCAATCTGCCGACACATGTTCCTTTTGATGAACAGTCCAGATGAAATCTGGACTTCGGGACTTCGGGCTTCAGAATATTTCCCGAGTCCAACACCTGCTACCTCCCGTATAGCCAAACGCCAAACTGAAATTGACAGATCACACTCCTCCCACAACCAACAACTGCGATTAAATCTGGCTTCGGCTTCGGGGTTTCTTGCTCCAGACGACCCCCATACTCCCAAATACTTGCTAGATCTGATGGTCCTAAATACTCCCCAAATCTACCACTCCATCTAATGGTCGATGAGACTTTGGGACTTCGGCCTTTGCATGCCTACCAATATTTCCGAAGAGGAGAAGTTACGAAGTATTACCATTCTTGCTTGGCCTCGATTGATGACTGACGATCAATAATCTAGATCTGACGACTAGGACTTAAGCTTTCCCAACTTTTGTTTTTTCCTTCATCGGATGACTCCTACTCACCGACCCTTTGATCCAACGATCCATATCTCTCTTGATCCCACAGTAGAAATTGCTCCCGAATTCGAAAGGGACAGTCACGATCCTTTGATCCCTTACAAAGGATCTCCAACATTTTGGCTTCTGCGTGGAATTTGCAACACCATTCCTCCCGAGATTTTTGACTTCAAGGTCATAAAAAAATGATCTCAACCATGAGACTTTGACCAACAGAGATGACCCATACCGGCCCGGTGTTTCAACCAGAAGCTCTGATACCAATTTGTAACATACCCTGCCATCCACAGGCCGAGGTACGCTACCTTCAAGCCCACCCTCAGTCTTCTTTCTTTTACCGATGCCTTTTTAAATTAATAAGGATGCATAAAAGAAAATATCTAATGACATGCACAACAATAACCAACAAGCATGAAGATTCTAAAGATTCAATTAAACGATAAATAAATACACAATGAAATACATTCATATATAGGTAAATAATATAATAATAGAGAGCACTTATCTTTCTAAAAGAAGACACCAATTGGTTGCAGACCAAGGACATTCCACCCAACCACAGACACTACCATTCCAAATCTCAATAGCAGTGTCACCCCTGAGCCAAGGATATGAATTCACAAGGACGGTTCCAAAGTGTTACTTGACTTCCCAAACCAGTCATCACTCAATCTCTAACACAGGTTTTCCCAACACTCGCAACAATCCAAGTACCCAACTCCCTTCTACCCAGCCTGCACCACCCAAGAGAATGGACCCCCACCCTTCTCCACCACACAGTCCCTCAGGTAATCCTTCTCCTTCTAGGGCTCCAACGCAACTGGTCCAAAATCTCCATGCTCAGACTCTCAGGACTCACAACTGTGAACAAAGCTAGACACAGGCCAACACATCTCAAACATGTAGGCCTCAAGTCATGGATGGATTACACCAACGACCTCTACAACCAACAATTCCATGGCTACTATTCAAAATTTCGTTTCCCTTTCCCCAAGCCAAGACACGAACAAGGAAGGATGAATGAGTGATAGGAAATAATGGAATGAATGAATGAGTGAGAAGGTGAATGAGTGAATGAGAGAACCATCAAACCCCCAATCAGACCAGGGGTGGGTTTAAGTAATTCGTGGGGAATGAAGAACCTCTTGGCCTCCCCTGCAAGAAGCTCACATTACTGATCAGCTCCCTTAGACAAAAGGGTAATCAAAATAGGAAATAAAAATTTAGCCCCTCAAGCCCCCTCTCTTGTGAAATCATAGCCCCCTATAACTCTAGTCCTTGTCTGTCCAGCAACCAACAATGTGTTTTTTATTAATAATGATCAAAACATTACATTTCTTAGGCACACTGGCCTCTTTTAATTGTTTGGGCTCTATAGCCTCTTAAAAATTAACAAAATACATTATTTAATATGGGGTTCAAAACCTAGGGTGTTACAGTATTGTACATCAATATGCTTTGTCCTAGAATGGTAAAATATGTTATTTTATAGGAATATTGTGCTTTGATTGTCACAATTTATCTGCATAGCTCTTTGCTCAAACTAGATTCCTGAACACATCTTTTGCAACCATACTGCTTCTTTTCATCCATGAGTGGTTTCCATGTATTCAACTTCTGTTCTTGACAAGGCTACAATAGTCTATCGCTTTCTCATCCAACTAATTTCTCCACTGAACATCTTGAACATATATCCACTAGTCGACCTTTGCCAATCTAGATCTGCAACCCATTCAACGTCAACAAAGCCATGTATTGCTACTTTCCTATTAGCTTTAAATTTCCCTTGGTAACATATAGCATAATATTTTGTGCCACACAAATACTTGAACACTCTCTTGAGAGTTGTTCAGTGCTCTTTCCTAGGTGTTGACATGTATATGCTCAACACTTCCACTGATCCAGGTGGATCTTGGTGGCCAACCACCTTTTCCACTGAATCAACATTTCGAGCTCTTGGTTTTGATAAACCATGATATTAACCCTTTTGTTATGGGACTTATCAGTAAATGCAAACATAAACAGATCTCCCTAGATTGACCTAGATCTAGAAAAAAACAAAACAAAACATGATGCTTTCCCTAAGCTCTAATAATTGAGTTTACTATTTAACAATAGACGAGCAACATACCATTTAAACATTGCTTCCTCTTGATGTTATCGTCCTAGCTCCACTCTAGTGCTCATGTGATATTGAATCTGCAAGGGAACACAAGCCAACCAAAGTGAAAGCAATATAATATACTCAACGAGAACTTATGCATGTGATCAATGAATCATACAATAAAACAAAGCAAGTTTTATGGAAATAAACATATCAATGTATCGTATTAAAATGAAAGTGGAGATTACAAACAAAGCCTTGATGTTGCAAGGTCCCCTTCTGATGACCCTTTGCTCCAACACACATACTTGTTCCAATATTGAATGAAGAAGATCCACAATGACTTGATGAACTGAAATGAGTCTCTCAAGAATGATCCAATGCAGAATTCTCCATATAATCTTAGCCAATTCAACCTTCATTAACCTTAGACTTTTCCATGAGAAATACCTCTTTATATAGGGGAAAGAGAGATGGTTGAAGAGATTAGGATGATCCGACCAAATCAGAGAAGCGAGTAGATCCCAACCATACGGATGCCACCTCATCTTCTAGAAGATTCCCTTCTAGAACTTTCATGAAGCTCGAATTTTTATTATCCTTTTGACATCGTCGCACCCTAGTTGTAGAGCAACCTTCGAAGACGTCACATGCCCATTTTATAGTAGAGTACGATGACCAGGCATCGTAGCACCCTGCATATGGTGCAACCTGCAACGACCTTCCTTAATAGGGTTTTTGAGAAGAGAAAGTCAATCACTTTGTTCATGAAGAAAGGCTCTTTTTGGGAACATGAACACATGTTGTGAATGGATCATCAGGATGACCAAAATAATGTGTAATAGAATGCCCCCCAAAGTATGAGGTTAGAACTCGTGACAACCGAAATACTTTGTAGAATGTGTGTGTCGGAAACAAAGAGTGCACCGGTCAGGAACCTGCAAATAGTTAAGCATCAGCATAATAATATACCATTGTCCGAGGTAGGCATTCCCATACTCATATTACAAAGTGTCAAATGAGTCATGACCACTAAATATACATTGTGGATCCATGTCATCATGAATCGACATAGCCACCCAAGATACACTATGGATCTATGCTCTAAAGAATTCAAATTCGAACATAGCCATGAGACATACAAAGTGGATCTATGTGTCAATACAAATCATGAATACTTCATTGAAGCCTGGACCATAATGGTATGACCCAGTGTCTTCATTTTTCGTCGTTCCTAAGTACGAATATAACCATGCGATTATAGGTGCTAAAGTTGAACATGGTAGAAACCACTTGATTATCGGTCAATGATGAGAACCATTAACAAGTGAGAGGGAAATCACCATTGATGTCAATGACTCCCAAGGTACCCTAGTACAATCCAATGAGTGTGAATAAAGGATTTGAAGTCAAACACTCGAGGGAATCGTCCAATCAGGGGCCAATGATGTGAACCCACTGTTGAAAGCGAAGAAACCTTCCATTGAGGCATGCAGGCTCTAAGACACTACATGATTTCTAAGTCTTGTTACTGGATAATGATTTGAAGTCGATAGGAAAAGACTCGTCACAAGAGGGCCTTCATGTATCCCCCATCAATGACACGAAATAAGTAACAGATTTGAAATAGGCCAGAGTATGAAATGATTCAAAACTGACACAGGGAAGGCCGACATGGTAGAATATTTATAACTGCAGATGGTTGACTCAATGTGAGGCTTATTAAAGTTGGACTTCTCTTGAACATATGAATGACACGACAATGGTCTTCGCAACATTGACTCAAGGAGGACCCAACATATAGACACATGGATGGTCAAACAAGAGATGAATGGATTTCCCAACCCAGATACAATGATGAAGGGGGGTGTCATGTTCAAGAGTGACTATTACTACCACTAACACAAATACAAAGACACATTTCTTTCCCAAAATTTCCCCCACCTTTTCTAGTGAGTACCTCTTTATTTTTACGCAAGCTTGAGGAGGATAACACATTATTGTTGATGTAAGCTCATCCTTCAAATGAGTCCCTCGGAGTACATTTAACGAACCCTAAGAAGGAGTGGTTTGGTCCCATATGGGTCTTTCGATGTTTGTTTAATGAGTCCAAGGAAATAAAACTCAGGTGTTTTTCATGTTTAGAGAGTCTGAAAAACACTTAAAGGAAACTCCAAAATGTCATTTTTCGTAAAATAGACTAATGAGACCGAAAAAGAGATAAACTATTGCTCAACAGATGTTTTCTTCAAATACTTTAACGAGCGTGAACAGAACAAGATCTCTCGACAATCTTTTCATGTTTAGAGAGTCCAAAAAGAGCTTAAAGGGAACTCCATGGGGTTCCTTTTTCATATAACATTTACGAGTCTGAAAAAGTGATTAAATTTTACTCGGTTACATTCTCATGTATTTACGAGAATGAGAAAGAACAAAGACTAAGCTCGAGATTGTTTTCTTTTTTACACAAGCTTAAAACAAAACAAAACTATGCTTGGGATAGATTTTATTTTTACACAAGCTTAAAAACTAAAAAAAACTATGCTTAGGATAGATTTAATTTTTTCACAAGCTTAAAACTAAACAAAACTAGGCTTGGCCCTGGTTTCATTTTTACACAAGATTGAACCAGAGTAAACTATGCTTGAGGTAGGTGGTTTCATTTTTACACAAGCTTGAACCAAAGAAAAATGTGCTTGTGAATTCCCAACACATGGTTCATGAATTCACATGGTTGGTACTTAGCCCCCATCTTAAGAAGCTAGCGGCTCAACTTCAACATGAAGTCTAGAGGCTGGAAGCAAATGCCCCCTGTTATAACCATAACAATTATACATGAAATACGAGTTTCAGATTTAGCGGAGGACTAAAACAGTGTAGAAACATGGCGCGATTTGGAGGACCAGGTCACATATGGCGACATATGGACAAGTATAGTGGAGGCGTGAAAGGAAAGACCAGGAAGACTGTAGATTTTGAGGTGGGCCAGATCAACGACCGAGACCCATATCGGGGGGAGAAATAGCACAAAGTTTAATTATAAGAAGGCGGACTGGGGAAAACTACTGTGGTTTCAATCGTGGACGCGTGGTGCCCTTAGAAGCACATTGGGGTGAAAAGTGGTCTGCCTTAAACCACTTTCTCCAACCCCCGATGTCACATGTCGAAAAATCATTCGATATGTGTCATTCCCACAGATTGCGTACAAAAATGGGAGAGTTAACGACTTATTCGGTCACATCAGTATCGTTTCTCAAGTACTTTACGCTGTACAACATTAGGTAAGCGCCACTAGAAGGACAATCCGGAGGCTAATCATTTTGAAGCTAACAAACGAGTGTGATAGGCTGTAATTTAGACAAGTACTGTCGTCACAGTCTATTATTAAACACTCAATGACAATCGTCCTCAAAATTATAGACAAATTTATCCCGTTTGAGCAATCGACATTTCATTCAGAACGAAGTAATTAACAAGACCAAGAAGATGGAAATCGTGTTCTCTGCAAAACTGAGAGACATGGACCAGGCCGATCAAACAACATCCAGTGGAATAGGATTTTTGACTAACATGGCAAATCCATCAATGAGTAAGAAAGAGAAGTTGATCGCACAGATACTAGCAACCAAATTCCATACTGACCCTGCGACAGAACCAGAATCAAAGGTTAGACTAAATCCTATCATGAGGGATTTAATCATCAACAGACATGTGGAGAAGCACTACCCACAGGAAGAAAGGGGGAAGCGGAGCAAGCAGAGGAATATAGGAGTCAGAGCTGAGGTGGTCGAAAGTGTTGGGGAAAATCAACTAGTCTGGTTGAACACCATGAAATAAGAAATCTCCAAGTTGGAATAAGTTCTCGGGTTGAAATGAGAACGTTTCAGAAAATTTTGGACATATGGCGTTCAATGAAAAAGCCTCAGATATGTCAGACATGTTTATAACGCTCCCTGTAAAGTAGGAGAATAGCTGTGATGCGTTACTTTTTGTGTAACCGATCTCTATCTTTAGACTGTGGGGAAGTTGAGTCGTTTGGAATTCCGCATGTAAATTTTCTATATATATATATATATA
>CBVK0102646988.1:0-20791 GCA_900067695.1 Picea abies
TATATATTATCCCTAGGATAGACAAAGAGGAAGGGGGGCCTGCCCTCGTTCCAGGTAGACTTTGTAAAATCATGGAACTAAATTTAATACATATGTAGAAGTATTTTGAACTGTTTATGAAAATATTCTAATTGGCTGTGATATGAGTTATGTCTTCTTTCATAGTGTGTGTTTCCTATGTCTTTAAAATTCCATTTGCAATTTCCTCTTTTAAATTGGAGAGTTAAAAGTATGGAATTCGTCTGATGATGCTCTAGACTTAGCAATTTAAATTCATGTGATTCTCTTCTCAACTATTTCAGAATTCATTTTAATATGCTCTCAAGCAATTATGTGTTTTCCTTTTTCTTCTTTTGCCATGCAAATTTCAATTTGAAAACTCACTCATTGCCTCACTTAGCCTTTCTCTTATAGATAGTTCTAATGACTTGCCACTACATTATTCATTTCTGAATCCATAGCCCAAATGTCACCCCCCACTTCTTCATCAACTTTATAATACCCCCCAAAACAAACCAAATCTAGCCAATGATTTCCAAAGAAATATCAAATGACATGAGAGAGCCCTCTCTATGTTGAGAAGGCTAGTGCCTCAGCTCTGAAGCTGGTTGAAACAGTTTTCTCTATCGTTTGTCTATTCAACCGGACAAAATTTATAGAGTGCTAACATTCTGGCACCGTTGTTGGGGACAGAATTAAAAAATATTCCCTGGGAAAGAACGACATGGTTGAGTTCTATAGTCTGAGAGCAGCAAACACTTGGGCACATATTGGATGTATTCCTACTTTGGCGACTCCACACATCAAAAATAAGTTTGAAGGTGATTCCACTGGTAGAAGAATCCAAAAATTCAAATCTTCAATGGCGACTCCACTCTCAACGCATAATCCAGCTTCCAAAACATTATTGGCGAGTCCACTCAAGCTTTGAATGTAATTCAGAGACTCCACTGGAATATGAGAACCCTTGAAAGAGGTATGAAAAGATATTATGGAAGAAAACAAGTACTTAAATTTGAATTTTTTCCAAGGCGTTTTATTGTTTGTTATAAGTTGCCTTTGGTCCTTCCTTAAATATGTCAAACTAATGTTTCTTTACTTACTGCATTCTAATGATGATCATGAGAATATTGCAATTGTGTATCCTCCCCTTAAAGTTGCACATGCATATCCTCACTGTGTCACTGATTTTGATAAAAATATCCCATCTAATCCATGTGATAACCATGACCAAGTTGATAAACCCCATGAAGCCAAGGATGATATTTCACCTCCTGTACTTGATCCAACATCCTCCAAGATCCAGCAGAGATACATACCCTTGAAGCTACCCCAAGTCCTCCATGATTTCCCTCCAAAGTACTATGAGTACTTACCTATGTTTGACGGGGAACCTGATGCCATCTCAGCTGAAAAACACGTCCAAGGGTTTGAGAATTTTATAGATTTGTTTGAAATTGATCATGAGGATGTTTGTATGAGAGCCTTCTCTCAATCCTTAAAGGGTGATACCAAAGACTAGATTAAACATTTGTAGCCAGAGATAATTAGCTCATGGGAGGAGTTGAAAAATGTCTTTTTCAATTTTTGGGGCAGGAATAAATCTTCGGATCAACAACTTACAAAGTTCTATGCCTTAAAAAGTCAGAGCAATGAAACTATTTTTACATTTAACAAGAGATTTTCCAGTATTTAGTACAATTTGTCCAAAGAAATTCAACCCATTGAAGTTGCTGCCATGCTCCATTATGCAACTACTCTTCATCTAGAATTGTCTTTCCTCATGATGGAAAGAAAGCCTAAGTCCTTACAAAAAATGTTTAATGATGCTCAGGACATTCAACAAAACATCCAAGCATGTAAACAGGGCCAAAATGAGGGGTTGAATGCTCAAGAACATGAAAGAGAATATGAAAATAAAATAGTTGATTGGGATCTTGAGCATAGAATTGACAATGTCATAGGTCCTCATGAAGTTTTCAATGCTCATGATTTTGCAAAAAATTGTATTCCACTTGTTGAAAGAAGAGGTGATGATTTAGCTTTTGATCCATCCCATGATAAGCAAGAGGATGATTGTTTTATGTATTCATTTGTAGACAATCAAGAAGATGAGTTTGCAAATCAGTTTGTTGAAGAACAAGTTGATGTTCCAAGTTTGTTCTTGTTAGATGACATTGCATATGTTGCTGATTTGACTATATATGATGAATATGATGGTGATTATGATGTTGACTCCCTAGAGCAACCAACTACATGTTCTCTATCAGAAAATGTTCCTTTTCAACAGTATAATGAGAGAAATCTACCGACATATCACAGTTACAAAGAATAAAGTACTGAATCACCCTAAGGGAATTCTTTACCTTTATGATTTTCTTCATTCAAATTGTTGAAAGAAAATCCTAAGATCATCATCAAAGCAAAGGAATGTGTGTTAATGCCAAATCACACCGATTCACTAGAACAACTTGACAAGATATTGTAGCAATATCCTCATATGTCTCATGGCCCTGTTACTTGTTATGTAGAAGATCTTGTCAGTTCAAAATTGCAGCCATTGGTCGAAGATAAATCCGAAAATGAGTGTGTTCGGCAGTCCAAATGAATTGACAACAGTGAATAAAATGAAGGAGGTTTTGAATCAGGTGAAAGAACCTTGCCATTATGTTTTGCTTCTTTAAATTTGCTGAAGCAAAATGTTTATAATGTTTCAAATCAGAAAGCCTCCAGGCATAATGTTGAATATGAAGAGAGCAGTGGACTTACAGATGAAAACTATCTTCCTTTATGTTTTTCTTCCTTTGAATGGTTGAAAGCAAATAATGAGAGAATAGAAGAAACAAGGAAGTCTGACTGCATTCACAATGACACTGTTTTACATAAGGAAATTGTCATTAGTAAGGAAGACCAACAACATTCACATGCATTGGGTGATCATGTAGCTGATTACTTGGGAGGATATTCCAATTCGGAGTTGAAATCTATGCTTAACCACCGAATCAAAAAAAAGAAGAAGCTGATCAAGAAATTGTTGTTAAAGGTTATTTTCCTTCTCCTGAAACTAACATAGATATTCAACAATATTTCCAGCAAGATAAAGTGTTTCAAAGTTGTATTTATGCCCCTGAAAATGACGTGGTGGTCCAATTTCTAAGTAACCTAGACATGGATGAAGATTCTGAAACTGCGTCTATGGAGACTCCAAGCAACGAAAAAACAAATGACATAGAGTTTCAGGAAAGAAACATAACTACTCCTACCATTTCTCAATCAGAAATACAGAAAGATAATGAAAAGGATGATGCACATGATGTGGCTGTCATATTTGAAGATGGTCGAGACTGTATGAATGTAGACACACCTATTGCTTTCATTGCATCCGAACATATTCCTAAGATTTAAAAAATAAAGCAAGAGCATAAAACACTTTTGAAGGAAGCATGTTTTTCTGTCTTAGCTCCTAGAAGGGAAACATTCTTTCATGTGTTTCATGATTCCATTGCACGTTATATGGAAATTTTTTATAATCAAGATCTACAGAGGATAGTGGGTTGCAAGCTTAAGGATGAAGGGAGTGAAGAATCAGTGTCTTTATTAAATATGGGTTGCTTTACAATAGACAATGTTCTTCAACCGTGGTTGTCTTGTGTTTCAAGAAACTATTATTTCCAGACTTCTCAACAAACCTGTCAGCTTCTCGATAGCAATCAACAGATTAAATCAAATACAAATGAGAGTGCGATGGGAGGGGTGAAACATGATAGTTGTTTTGTGAATATTTTAGAAGATACATTTGTAGTCTTATTGGAGGAAGTAAGCAGTCCAAGTGTCCTTGATTTTTTGAGATTTGAAATTATGAATGGAATTTTGAATGAATTATCGAAAAAGCTTCGGTACAAGCAAGTGCAAAGAGAGAAAACAATGGATAAAGTGTTGTCATGGCTACATTGGAATTATGATTTCACTTGATTTTGCTGTTCGCTTCAACAGTTAGGGTAGGTAGGAGTGTGCGAATAATCTTGTTGGTCAAGCATTCCTTTTTTTATTTCCAGTAGTATGCGGTATTTTGGTTCAACATCCAATTGAGAGTAGTGTGCAAAGTTCATTTTTAAAATTAATGCTCAGTCTCCAAGACATAACAGAGTACACACACATTTTTTGAAAGAAGCCCAATGAAGAAGGTGCCGGGTCTACAGTTCTTTGCTACCTCATAGGGAGGATAACATACTCAATAGGAGCCTATGTTATCACCATAACAATTATACATGAAATACGAGTTTAAGATTCAGCGGAGGACTAAAATAGTGTAGAAACATGGCGCGATTTGGAGGACCAGGTCACATATGGTGGCATATGGACAAGTATAGTGGAGGCGTGAAAGGAAAGAACAGACAGACCGTAGATTTTGAGGTGGGCTAGATCCACGACCGAGACCCATATCGGGCGGCGAAATAACATGAAGTTTAATTATGCGAAGGTGGGCCAAGGAAAACTACTGTGGTTTCAATCATGGACGAGTGGCGCCCTCAGAAGCACATCGGGGCGAAAATAGGTCTGCCTTAAACCAATTTCTCCAACCCCCAATGTCACGTGTCGAAAAATCATTCAATATGTGTCATTCCCACAGATTGCGTATGAAAATGGGAGAGTTAACGACTTATTCGGTCACATTAGTACCGTTGATCAAGTACTTTATGCTGTGCAATGTCCGGTAAGCGCCGCCAGTAGGACAATCCGGAGGCTAATCATTTTGAAGCTGATAACCAAGTGTGATAGGCTATAATTTGGAAAAGTATCATTGTCACAGTCTATTATTAAACACTCAATGACAATCGTCCTCAAAATTATAGATAAATTTATCCCGTTTGAGCAATCGACATTTCATTCGGAACGAAGTAATTAACAAGACCAGGAAGACGAAAATCACGTTCTATGCAAAACTGGGAGACATGGACTAGACAGATCAAACAACATCCATTGGAACATGATTTTCAACCAACATGGAAAATCCATCAATGAGTAAGAAGGAGAAGTCGATCGCACAAATACTAGCAACCAAATTCCATGCTGACCCTGCGACAGAACCAGAATCAGAGGTTAGACTAAATCCTATCATGAGGAATTTAATCATCAACGGACACGTGGAGAAGCGCTACCAACAAGTAGAAAGGGGGAAGCAGAGCAAGCGGTGGAATATAGGAGTCAGAGATGAGGTGGTCGAAAGCATTGGGGAAAATCAACTAGTCTGGTTGAACACCATGAAAGAAGAAATCTCCAAGCTAGAATAAGTTCTTGGGTTGAAATGAGAACGTTTCAGAAAATTTTGGACATATGACGTTCAATGAAAAAGCCTCAGATATGTCAGACCTGTTTATAACGCTCTCTGTAAAGTAGGAGAATAGCTGTGATGTGTTACTTTTTGTGTAACCGATCTCTCTCTTTAGACTGTGGGGAAGTAGAGTCTTTTGGAATTCTACATGTAAATTTTCTATATATATATTATCCCTAGGATAAAGGGGGGCCTGCCCTCGTTGCAGGTAGACTTTGTAAAATCATGGAACTAAATTGAATACATATGCAAAATCATTTTGAATTGTTTATGAAAAGATTCTAATTGGCTGTGATATGAGTTCTATCTTCTTTCATAGTGTGTGTTTCCCGTGTCTTTAAAATTCCATTTGCAATTTCCTCTTTTAAATTGGAGAATTAAAAGTATGGAATTCGCCTGATGATGCTCTAGACTTACCAATTTAAATTCATGTGATTCTCTTCTCAACTATTTCAGAATTCATTTTAATATGCTCTGAAGCAGTTATGTGTTTTCCTTTTTCTTCTTTTTCCATGAAAATTTCAATTTGAAAACTCAGACTCATTGCTTCACTTAGCCTTTCTCCTCTAGATAGTTCTAATGACCTGCCACTGTATTATTCATTTATGAATCCATAGCCCAAATGTCACCCCCCACTTCTTCAACAACTTTATAATAGCCCCCAAAACAAACCAAATCTAGCCAATGATTTCCAAAGAAATATCAAGTGACATGAGAGAGCCCTTTCTGAGTTGAGCAGGCTAGTGCCTCAGCTCTAAAGTTGGTTGAAACAATTACCTCTGTTGTTTTTCTATTCAGCCGGACAAAATTTACAAAGTGCTAACACCCCCCAAGCTTCGTCTCATCCAACAACACATGCAGAGGAAATGAAGCTTCAAATACTAGACGAAGGACTTGAATCAAACAAAGACGGGGAAAAATATATTTCATTTTTTAATGAGCTTTACACAGAAAAATAAATATGCTCATAATATTTGTTTCATTTTTTAACTAGGTTTCCACAGAGACACAAAACTATCCTCACAGTTGGTTTCATTTTTTAATGAGGTCGCCAATTTTGTTATGCGACTTATTGGTAATTGCGGACATTAACAGATCTTCCTAGATCCATCTAGATCTAGAACAAAACATGACACTTTCTCTAAGCTCTAATCATTGAGTTTACTATTTAACAAGTGACGGGCAACATACCATTTAAATATCACTTCCTCTTGCCGTTGTCGTCCTAGCTCCACTCTAGTGCTCCTGTGATATTGAATCTGCAAGGGAACACAAGCCAACCAAAGTGAAAGCAATATAATATACTCAACGAGAACTTATGCATGTGATCAAGGAATCATACAATAAAACAAATCAAGTTTTATGGGAAAGTAACATATCACTGTATCATATTAAAATGAAAGTGGATATTACAACCAAAGCCTTGATGTTGCAAGGTCCCCTTCTGAGGACCCTTTGCTCCAACACTCACACTTGCTCCAATCTTGAATGAAGAATATCCACAATGACTTGATGAACTGAAATGAGTCTCTCAAGAATGATCCAATGTAGAATTCTCCATACAATCTTAGCCAATTCACCTTCATTAACCTTAGCCTTTTCCATTATATAGGGGAAAAAGAGATGGTTGAAGAGATTAGGATGATCCCACCAAATGAGAGAAGCGAGTAGGATCCAAACCATACAAATGCCACCTCATCTTCTAGAAGATCCCCTTCTAGAACTTTCGTGAAGCTTGACTTTTTCTTAGCCTTTTGACATCGCCACACCTTAGATGTAGAGCAGCCTGCGGAGATGTCGCATGCCAGTTTTATAGCAGAGTGCAACAACTAGGCATCGTCGCACCCTACATATGGTGAAGCCTGTGACAACCTTCCTTAATAGGGTTTTTGAGAAGAGAAAGTCAATCACTTACTTCATGAAGAAAGACTCTTTTTGGGAACATTGACACATGTTGTCAATGGATCATCAAGATGACCAAAATAATGTGTAACACCTTTTGATTGGGAATATAATGTAATACCATCTTCATTTGTTAATTACAGACATCATGTAATGATCTTATGTACATGCCTACAAAATGGCATTAAGGCACCAGATCCCATTAGAACTCCGTAGTTAAGCGCACTCGGGCTAGAGTAATACTGGGATGGGTGACCGCCCGGGAAGTCCTAGTATTTTACATGCATATGGGATTTTATAAACTTAGATTAATTTATCCCACATGCATCATGGGAATTGTTATCCTCTCACTCTCTCATATATAATTGAGGTGAAGGAGGCCCTTTAAGCAGGCAATGGAGTGTGATGTAAGGCTTCTTGTGAATGAGGCATAACCAACATCTCTTTCTTTTTAGAGATAAGCTACCCCATTTTTCTAGTTTGAGTTCTACAATTTTTTCTATCTTAATCAGTAATAGAAGTTGGGTTTCACTGTATTTCTGTGTTCTCTTCTATATTTTTTTGTATTTCATTGTTATATCTCGGCTATATTTCTGTCTTCATGTCGTTCTCAAAATAATCTGGATCAATGGTATCAGAGAAGTTTTCTCCTTGTTATCGCTTAGAGCAGGTCCCCGATGAGGTCGGGGTATATATATTTGGGTCTTGAGCTAGTTTCTCTTGAGGACAACCTCTCTTGCTAGCCCAAGTGACCTCCCATGGCGAAAGAAAAGAGAGATGGCAGAGCAGAATATCCTTTCAAGATGTTGCTCAAGGAAGCTCTCGTGCAACGAAGGAACGTGATGATGGAAAACTTCGCTCAAATCCTTCAAAGACTGCCAATGGCGATGACCAAGGCATCTTTGAAAAGCAACCATTTCAGAGGTGCGACACCCTTCAAGGTACAAGTCAATTTTGATATCCCCTTATTTGAAGGCCAGATAGATGCATATGCTGTAGAAAAATGGTTGAATTTTCTAGAAGGTTATTACTCCGTCCAAAATTTTTCCGACAGTGAAAAAATCACCTTTGCACTCCTTAAAGCCCTTCCCCATGTTAGAGCTTGGTGGGAAGGTTACTAGGAGAGATACACCGTAGATGAATATACACCATTCAGGAGAGAACCCACTTGTGTGGCCTTTGTAGATGCCCTAAAGAAGGAGTTATACCCTATCAGAAACTATGATGACCAATACATGAGACAGATGACTTTGTGTCAGAAAAGAGGCCAAACAGTGTTGGAGTACACTAACATGTTTCATACCTTGTGCTCAAAGATGGGTATCAAAGACTCTGAATGACACCTGGTTTTGAAGTACCACAGTGGTATGCACATGTACATCCAAACATATATGGATTTCTTGGACATCTCCTCACTAGGAGTTACTTATCGATATGCGGTCAAAATCGAGCAGAAGTTCAAGAAACAGAGTAAGCGGTAGTTTGGGTTTGAAAATATGCCACAACAGAAGCATAGAAAAGGCAACCCTAACTCAAAAAATGAATGACAGATCAGCAAGGAAGGCCAACCTCAAGACAAGCGGTCCAAGATGTAAGAAAAGAAGGGTAATGAAAAGTTTAAGAAAGACACTGGAAATTGGTGTGAGTTCCACAAAATCCCCTGGAAAAACATTGATGAATGTCGCTTGAAACAGTCAGTGGTGAGCTCAAAGAAAAGGAATCAGAACTTGACTCAGAATTTGGTTCAGAGCACAATAAAGGGAAATGGATCATTGATGTAGAACCCACTACTACCATCGTAGCCGCAACAATACAACCAAAAGAACAAGATGATCTTGAGGATGAGGAGTGCCTCTTCCACTCATGGATGTGGGTAAAGGGGACCCCACTACATTTCATTATGGACAACAGGAGTCAGAATAACCTTAGCTCAGCCAAGGATATCAAGAGATTGAAACTACCAACGATGCCACATCCCCAACCATGCACCATCGAATGGTTGAGCCGAGGACAAGACATTCGTGTTAGCCAACAGTGTCGCCTATCCTATGGCATCAAGCCCTTCAAGGATAAGGTAGTGTGTGATGTTTCCCCACTTGAAGTATGTGATGTTCTATTAGGAAAACCATATATGTGGAAGTGTTATGCTATCTGAGTCTTGGCCCCACAATGTCATTGTTACTTTGGGAGGTCATCTCTATAGGGTATCAGAGGTAGCTTCGACTACTACTCAGAAAAAAAATGCCACAAAGTAATCTCTGAGACCACAAAGTTTCCCTCTTCACTATCCATTCAGATGGTGAACAGGAGGTCACTGCGACCACTACAACTTTGGTCCAAGACGTTTCTATCCAGCAGAAGCAGGTCAATGAGATTGTAGAGGAGCACGGAGAGAATGAGATTCTTCCACATGTTCAACATAGCTCTAGTGGCCATGGCCCATTCCAGGTGTGCTTGGGGTTCCAACCATTAGCCCCCATTGATATATATATTCTTGCTGCATCTTCACCAACAGAGTCCTCCCACACTCGGAACAAGGAAGATCGTGCAACCATATCTGTTGAATGGATCCTGTTAGCACTGAAAGTCACCCTCATAATTTGGGAGGATAAGCCCAGTACCCATCAATTTTTTTGGTGGATGTTGGTTTTAGATTAGTGGAGGTCAATGGACAAAACTCAATATATGAAGGATGTTCAACATAGAACTAAACAAAAAATGCATAGGGAAGTGAGGGCCACAACTAACTTCAGTCAGTGAATTGAGTTTAAGTGTGAGCAGAGGGAAGACTTAGTAAGAAAGGTGGACACGACTGCTATGGGCATCAGGCCTTCAAGCAGCTTGGAGAAGAAGAAATCAGACTCAAGATCACTATTAATTTCAACCTTCAGACACTGAAATATGTCCAAACAACACAATCACAACAACACAATGATCAAACATACATCGCCATGCAGCTACAACAACTCGATTGGATCCTCCATGCCTGAGCCATTCAGTGTAAGAGGGGAAATGATCACAAAGAAGCTGACTAAAACTGGTCACGATACCACTACAATCAAACCTACATTACAACAACATAACAACCCTTGACTGGATCCTCCATGCCGAAGTGTTTTAGCACAGTTTTTACAAAGAGATGAAAAGAGGTTGACTTCTATTAATTTGAATTCTCAAATCCAATACATAACTAGAGAACAGTTCTGGCATCACAAAATTACAAAATAGGGAGCTATACTCAACCAGTTGACCCCTTTAACAAAATATCAAAAATATCTATTTATACTCGGATCAGTCCCCAACTACCAGGAGTGTGATCCCATTACTACATTCAAAGAATTGTGTTCAAGCAGTCTTCTGTCATACTGTGCATGTATCCCTCTATTAGGTGCGAGCTTAGATCGACATGGGTCTGTAGGAAAATCTGTCCATAGGGGTACCACGATTGACGGTTCAGTCCCCACGACCAAACCTTCCATGCCTTCCATTTATGGATTGAGTTGAGGTTTCAACCACCAGCTCTACTTTCATTAACTGCCTTTTCTCGGGAAATCAATGAGATTAAATGCCCAGGGGGCAGCCACGTGGTGCTCTCGGATAGGACACCATATAAACACATGATTGTGGGGCCGCTCAAAGTTGGTTTGGGTTAAGATCGATTTTGGGCCTGCAATCCATCTCCTTTTGCCATGTAGCACATTCGCCATACCATGGTTTCAATTGTGGGACCACTGAAGAAAATTATCGCCCGAGTATGTTGCGCCCCCATAATGAATCGTGGCCATAGATCTGGACGCTATCTTCGATCTAGGCACACCTCTCAGTTTTGGCACCACCGCCAAGCTTAACCGCTCACCATATTTAGAATCCACCAAACTGTGCCCTAGGGGGGGACACTACTTCTGATGTTGAACAATAATACCTCTCGGAGGATGACCTGTCATTGCTATGATGATGTGTCATGAAAGAGAAGTGACACATGTCACTAAGAAAGAAGTGAATGATATTCCCATGACTTCCTGGACTGAGTGCCATGTGTCACTGCCGAATAGGTATCTGGTGTCACGACCGACGAGTGCGCCACATGTTCGTACTGATGATTGCCACATATCCTCTTAAATCGATGACTAAGATCTCCTTCGGGTCTCCAGGCTCCGGGAAAATCAAATCTCAAACCTCATCCTCTTCCATGTGATTTTACCCAGAGCTAAGGATATGGCGACACGTGGCTCCTGGATCAACGACTAAGATCCCTTCGGGTCTCCAGGCTCTGAGAAAATCAAAACTCAAATCTCACTTTTTTCCCCTTTGCTTTCCTTCAGAGCTCTAGATCTGGTGCCGCGTGTCCATTTGAATCGGACGGTTGAGACTTACTCCGGGCCTTCGGGCTTCGGGTGTTTTGAAAGTGAAACATGAAAAACCCCACGAAGGAAAAACCCCCGAAGCAAAGGATCTGCTTCCATGTGTTTCGACACTTCAGGACTTTGGGTGCTTTAGGTCTTCGGGATTTCAGGCACTTTGGGACTTCAGGCACTTCGATGCTTCGGGCCTTCGGGACATTGGGAGACACTACCGTTAAGATCAATGACTCCCTGCTGATTTTGAGATCAATGGTCCACAATTGCTTATGGAGTTTGGGCTTCGACTCTTCGGAAGTTTCTTACTTGGAAAATCCTGCAACAACTTTCTTCGCAGCCCGGATCTGGCGCCACTCATCTCTTCGGATCGGATGGCTCATGCTCACTTCGGGTTTCAGGACTTCAGACCTTTGACAAACAACTTTAACAATATTTTGAACCCCCAATTCCCGTGAACCGCCGATCTAATATTCTCAGGAATGTCCGCCGCTGAAGCTGATCTCGCCTGTTGCTTGCATTTTGAGCCCAGAACAGATTGCTTTGAACGGTGCTCTTTGACGTTTCTTGTGCAGACCATGAATTGGGGCAACCTGCTGCCCTTGAAAACTATATTCAATAATATTTGGCTCCACATGGGATGGCATGCTCCCTGCGAGCTGCCAAGAACAAGCAGTTCTAGTCGCCTTATGCATTGGGCTATGGAGTCATGCTCAAAAAACATCATGTTGAGGATTAAAGGCCGACAAGCACATATCCTAAAAATGAAAGAAAAATACACGGGCTCCAGGAGGATCTTATTTATGTACATTCCTAGACTAATTGATTTTTACAAAGCGCTAGGTAAAAGAAAACTTCCACCATAACCATTCAAGCAACTCCCTAGCTACAAACTTGTTTACTCTTTCACTGATCAAATAAAAACAATGCAACTGTGACAAAAAAATGATTACGCTTTTTATCTCTCCTCCCAGTGCCGAAGTCGAGTCCAAGACATGAAGGAAATGCAACTCCATGTACTCCCTTACAGGTTCATAAAGAAAATGACAATATCCGCTGGGCTAGTGACATAAAACATGCTTTGTCTTACAACTACTCACACATGGATGAATGTCTCTCGCAAGCACAAGTGAGCGAACTTTTGATACAAGCTGACTGATCCCAGGTGATGGTTGCCGGTTTGCAGGCTCTGGGCAGGATATGAACTGCACATTTGGTTCTCCCTCTTCTTCTTCATGACTCTCCCAAGGATCAGAATCATAATCATCATAAACATGAACCATGGGAAATATCTTCTCTTTGTCTTCTATAGTCACAGAATGGATGATTTCCACACAATGTTTTTCCTCAATGTATAAAGGAAAAGGCTCCATGGTATGCTCTTGGAAATCCTCAAAATCTGAAACATATGATTCCATGTATATAGACATAGGATCATGAATCATGTGACAGAATCCTGGCTGCTTTAGAAGACCAGGCTACTCCTCTGTAAATGCCTCTCTGCTTACAAATAAAAAATCTTCCCACTCCTTCGAAAACAACTCTCGATCATCAACAACTACAATTTCTTTTCCTTGTTGTTGTTCTAGCTCTGATTCATAATCACTATATTCTTGTTCAGAATCTGAAACATGCTGACAGTCTTCTTCCTTAGGCACATGCAATTTTTCAAGATATGCTTGCATATGAACCCCCTTGCTATCCCTGATGTTCTCTTCAACTTCTTCAACATCTTCAAACATGTGTCTTAACGATGAATATTTCCTCTCTCTCAGGAGAAGGACCAGCTCTGGATGTTGAGCCATGATATAGTACACCATGGTAGGAGTCTCTGTGGGTCTGATCTACATAGGAATACTATGATAAACACTGTAAAACCTCCTATTGAAGACAACCGAGGCTTCCTCTTCCCATCTCCTCAAGGCATTAAACTCAAACTAGTATTGATCAAGGGACTTGTTCTCACCCAAAACTTTAAAAATGCATGGCAAAGCTCAGTCCAGAATCCAATAGAACCGACTTCCAGACATCTAAACTGCACCGCAACATCTCCAGACAAGGATTGTGAGAACAAACTCATGGAAACATCATCATGAACAATCTCAAACTAATCGACAAAGCTCTCAAAGGCCTCCAAATGCCTCTTAACTGTAATATGATCATCTCAAGAAAACCGAGGAAGATACTCAAAGGAATAACAAGGATAAGGATGAAGGTCATGTAGCAGCCTTAAAGGTTTAAACAACTTATTTCTCATTTTAATTTGAAAAGCAGTGGGCTGATCATGAGGATTAACGAGTTGATGGAAAGCCTCAACAGGAATAATGGAGGGTAACGAGGTTTGAGAAGACTGTGAATTATTTTCAACCTCCTTAGGGCTACAAGGGTGATCAATTTCAAGAGGAGATGCAATACAAATCTCACTTTTATGAATAGGCAGAGGTGAAGACATGAGATCAGTATCTACAACACAAGAAGAGGCATGCTTTCTTCTTTCAAGGATGGATAAAAAAATGAAGGCCTATTATCATCTAAATAGACAAATAAGAGAATAATCCTCTTTATATGTGATGGGAAAGAGAGAAATGAACTGATAAACAAGAACAATATTTCATGAATAAAGCTCATAAACTAACACGTGGTCTTCCCCTTCAGTATGGTCATCTTTCTATCAACATGATCCTCCCCAGTGGAGTCTTTGATTGTGGAGTCTCTAGGTACAAGTTGCAATATTCAATGGTTCTGATGTTTGATACACCTTCAGAATCATAAGCTTGTTTTCGTTCTATCCCAGGGAAAAGTCTTCAATTCGTTCCCTGAAAACGACGCCAAGAATGTTAGCACTGAAAGTCACCCTCAGATTGTGGGAGGATAAGCCCAGCACCCATCAGATTTTTTGGTGGATGTTGGTTTTATATAAGTGGATGTCAATGGAAAAAACTCAATATATGAATGATGTTCAACACAGAACTGGACAAGAAATGCACAGGGAAGTGAGGGACACAATTGAATTCAATCAGTGAATTGAGTTTAAGTGTGAGCAGAGGGAAGACTTAGTAAGAAAGGTGGACAAGACTTCTATGGGCATAAGGCCTTCAAGCATCTTGGATAAGAATAAATCATACTCAATATCACTCTTAAGCTCAAGCTTCAAACACTGAAATATGTCCAAACAACACAGTTACAACAACACAATGATCAAACCTACATCACCATGCAGCTACAACAACTCGACTGGATCCTCCATGCCCGAGCCATTCAGTGTAAGAGGGGAAAATATCACAAAGAATATGACGAAAATTGGTCACGATACCGCTGTAATCAAACCTACATTACAACAACATAACAAACCTTGACTGGATCCTCCATGCCCAAATGTTTTAGCACAGGTTTTACAAAGAGATGAAAAGATGTTGAATTCTATTAATCTGAAAGTCTCAAATCTGATACATAACCAGAGAACAGTTATGGCATCACAACATTACAAAATAGGGAGCTCTTCTCAACCAGTTGACCCCTTTAACAAAATATAAAAACTATCTATTTATACTCGGATCAGTCCCTGACTATCAAGAGTGTGATCCCATTACTACATTCAAAGAATTGCGTCCGAGCAATCTTCTGTCAGACTGTGCATGTATCCCTTTGTCAGATGCGAGCTCAGATCGACATGGGTTTGTAGGAAAATATGTCCATAGGGGTACCACGACTGACGATTCAGTTCCCACGGCTAGGCCTTCCATGCCTTCCATTTATGGATTGAGCCGAGGTTTCAACCACCGGCTCTACTTTCATTAACTGCCTTTTCTTGGGAAATCAACGAGATTAAATGCCCAGGGGGCGACCACGTGGCACTCTCGGATAGGACACCATATAAACACGTGATTGCGGGGATTCTTGAAGGTGATTTTGGCTTAGACCACTTTTGGGTGTGCAATCCATCTCCTTTCTCCATATAGCACATTCACCATACCATGGTTTCAATTGCGGGACCACTTAAGAAAATTATCGCCCGAGTATGTTGTGCCCCCGCAATGGACCGTGATTGTAGATCTAGACGTTATCTATGATCTGGGCGCACTTGCCATATTTGGTGCCACCGCCAAGCTTAACCGCCCGCCATCTTTAGAATCCGCCAAACTGTGCCTTGGGGGGGGACGCTACTTTTGATGTTGAACAAGATTACCTCCCAGAGGATGACTTGTCACTGCTATGCTGACGTGTCATGAAAGAGAAGTGACACATGTCACTAATAAATAAGTGAATGATATGCCCATGACTGCCTGGACTGAGTGCCACGTGTCACTACCGAATATGTTCTTGGTGTCACAACCAATGAGTGCGCCACATGTCCATACAAATGACTGCCACGTAGCCTCTTAAATCGACGACTGAGATCTCCTTCAAGTCTCCGGGCTCTGGGAAAATCAAATCTCAAACCTCATCCTCTTCCATGCTCTTTTACCTGGAGCTAAGGATCTAACGACACGTGGCTCCTGGATCAACGACTAAGATCCCTTTGGGTCTCCAGGCTTCGGGAAAATCAAAACTCAAATCTCACTTTTTTCCCCTTTGCTTTCCTTCAGAGCTTTAGATTTGATGCCGCGTGTCCATTTGAATCAGATGGCTGAGACTTACTCCGAGCCTTCGGGCTTTGAGTGTTTTGAAAGTGAAACATGAAAAAACCCACGGAGAAAAAACCCCCAAAGTGAAGGATCTGATGCCACGTGTTTCGACACTTGAGGACTTCGACCACTTTGGGACTTTGGGTGCTTCGGGTCTTCAGGATTTCAGGAATTTCAGCACTTTGGGACTTCGAGACTTCAGGCACTTTGACACTTTAGGCCTTCAGGACTTTGGGAGGTACTTCCGCTAAGATCAATGACTCCTTGCTGATTTTGAGATCAATGGTCCACGATTGCTTCGAGAGTTCGGGCTTCGGCTCTTTGAAAGTATCTTACTTGGAAAATCTTGCAATGACTTTCTCCGCAGCATGGATCTGGCGCCACACGTCTCTTCGGATCGGATGACTCATGCTTACTTCAGGTTTCAGGACTTCAGACCTTTGGAAAATAACTTTAACAATATTTTGAACCCTTGATACCCACGAACCACCAATCTGATATTCTTAGGAATGTCCGTCGCTGAAGATGATCTCGCCTGTTGCTTGCATTTCAAGCCCAAAATAGACTGCTCTGAACGCTGCACTTTGATGTTTCTTGTGAAAACCACGAACTTGGACAACCTGCTGTCCTTAACAACTATATGTGATAATATATCCAACACCTCCAAGAGGTTCATGACATCCTTCCATAGAAAAAGTACAAGCAAGACATCTACTTCAACAAGGCAAGTGACTTACCAAGGTTTAGATTCATCAAAAGTTTCTCCATCTCCCGAGGGAACTTGATGCAATGGGGGCCATTGCTTCCTAAGGGGGGAGCAATGATCTAGGTGGATCTTGGTGGCCAACCACCTTTTCCACTGAATCAACATTTCGAGCCTGTGGTTTTGATAAACCATGATATTCACCCTTTTGATGGGGAATAGAATGTAATACCATCCTCATTTGTTAATTACATACATCATGTAATGATCTTATGTACATGTCTACAACATGGCATTAATGCATCAGATCCCATTAGAACTCTGCAGTTAAGCACGCTTGGGATAGAGTAGTACTGAGATGGGTGACGTCTTGGGAAGTCCTAGTATTTTACATGCATATGGCATTTTATAAACTTAGATTAATTTATCCCACATGCATCATGGGAATTCTTCTCCTCTCACTCTCTCATATATAATTGAGGTGAAGGAGGCCCTTTAAGCAGGAAATGGAGTGTGATGTAAGGCTGCTTGTGAATGAGGCATAGCCAACATCTCTCTCTTTTTAGAGATAAGCTACCCCATTTTTCCAGTTTGTGTTCTACACTTTTTTTCTATCTTATTCAGTAGTAGAAGTTGGGTTTCACTGTATTTCTGTGTTCTCTTCTATATTTTTGTGTATTTCATTGTTATATCTCGGTTGTATTTTTGTCTTCATGTCATTCTCAAAATAATCTAGATCATCCACTGCATGGGAAATGTCTGGTCGAATGCAGACCATCACATACATTAGACTATTGAAAACACTTGCATAGGGAACATATGCCATGTCCTCTATTTCTTTCCGTGTCTTCAGACACTGTTCAACAATTAACTTTTCTCCCCCAAGAGTTGGCACCATGACTAGTTTGCAATCCTGCATGTTGAAATGCTTCAATATTGTTTCAATATACTTCCTTTGATTCAACCAAATCTTTCTAATTTACCGATGTCTGATGATCTCCATCCCCAAGATGAAGTTTGTTGCACCGAGATCCTTCATGTCGAACTTGGAGGATAAATGCTTCTTCCCCTCCTTTATTACGTCCGTGTTGTTTCCGACCAACAACATGTCATCAACATAAAATGATTTATATATGAAATACCCACCTTCTTCCTTGGAATATACACAATGATCAACCTTGCTTATCACAAATCCAAAACTAAGGATGTATATGTCAAACTTTTGGTACCACATCCTTGGCAATTGTTTTAGACCATAAAGGGGTCTTTTCAACTTCCACACTAGCTCTTTCTTTCCCTTTACTGCAAATCCTTCAGGTTGTTTTCTGTAGATTTATTCTTCCAGGTTCCCATGCAGGAACACTGTCTTTACATCCATTTGTTCTATCTCAAGATCAAATGCTCTAAACATAGACATTAGTACTCTAATGGAATTTAATTTTGCAACATGGAAAAAAATCTCACCGAAGTCGACACGTTCGACTTGGGAATATCCTTTCGCTACCAATTGAGCTTTGAATTTCTTGAATTTTCATACCACGTTCATCTTTTTCTTGAACCCTCACTTGCTACTGAGGAGATTTCTTCCACTAGGTAATTCGACCAAATCCCACGTCTCATTCTTATGCAAGGATTCCATCGTTTCAACCATGGTGTCCTTCCATAGTCTACCCTCTATTGAGTCGACTGCTTCCCTGATCGACTTGGGCTACTTGTTAGTGGTGTTTAACACAAATGTGGAATGGAAATCAAGCATGCTATACCTTCCGACTAGTTTTCTTACTTGTTTAGAAATCCTTACAACCGGGGTTGGTTGTTCCACCTCTTTATCTAATTTAATTGACTCATCTGAATCATCTTCTTTGTTCCTTAGTTCAAACATCACCTTCTCTGAATATTTCTCTATTTGAACCACTTTAGACTTAGAATTACCTCTGACTTCTCTGAATACCACATCTCAATTGTACATTTTTTTCTTTGATGCAGGATCCCATAGCTTATATCCTTTCATTCCTTCCTTGTACTTGATGAAAATACACCTGCAATCCTTCTTATCCAGCTTGCTCCTCTTTTCCTTGGGAACATGCACAAATGCATCACAACCAAATACTTTGAGATGTGAAAGCAAAGGATTCTTTGCAAACCATACCTCATGTGGTGTTGTGTCGACTAGTGCCGACAAAGGAAACATATTTACTAGATATTTTGTAGTGTCGACTGCCTCTGCCCAAAATTCGTGTGCGAGCCTAGCACCACTGAGCATGGTCCTTGCCTTTTCCATCAATGTTTTTTTCATTCTCTTGGAAACTACATTTTTCTGTGGGGTATATGGTGTGGTAAGCCACACTACTTGCTAAACTTCTCAAAATTCTTTCCACAGAATTCACCACCATTTTCAGTTCTCAACACCTTGATCTTATTATCTATTTGGTTTTCCACAAGATATTTAAAATCTTTGAATTTCTCAAAAACCTCTGATTTCTTCCTCAGGAAATATGTCCATGTCTTCCTAGAAAAATAATCTATGAAGGAGACATAATACAAAGATCCACTAAGTGAAGGGACTGTTATAGGCCCAAACAACTCATTATGAACCAATTCTAGAATCCCCTTTGCTCTTGTCACTCCAGATGTGAATCTAACTCGATTTTGTTTTCCGTATATGTAATGTTCACAAAAATTGACTTCTAGATCACAATTAGGAAAAACTTCGACCATACCTTTGTTGTGCATAGCTTGAAGTCATTTTTCTCCAATGTGTCCCATCATTTAATGCTATAACATGGTTGGGTCGACTTGACAAAGACCTGTCAAGATGGTTTGAATTGACTCAACCCAAGATGAGTTGGGTCAAGTCAAATTCAAGAACAACAATGTTGTTGCATCCAGTTAATTCAACATTCCCTAACAAATTGTATAGGGTTCCAATCCGAACTCATTTTGTTAAGACCATCGCACCCCTGTCCATTTTGCACATATCCTTCTGAAATAGAGTGTGCACTCTTGCATCACCCATCTTGCTGACATATATCAGGTTTCTTTTCAAACCTGAAATATTTGGCACACCTGGAAGGGTTCTAATCCTCCTATCCTACAGTATCAGCCAAACTCGTTCCCATCTAACAATTTGGTTGTTGAGTCGTCCCCCAAGAAAACATATCGCCCTTCATATCTCTCATATTCGTAGAACCATTCTATGCGATGTGTCATATGAAAGGATGCTCCTAAGTCGATAAACCAAACATCCTGATTCGACCATGTACTGGTTGACACCAGATACACATCACCTCCTTTATCTGGAGTAGTCTTTCTCTCAGTCGAATGTTTCTCGTTAGATCCTGTACTAACTTATATTTCCTTTGACTTGTAGTCCCTTTTGTAATTCCAAACTTTACCACATTTCTAGCATCTTCTTGTTGACTGAACCGAGGATTTAGATCTACCCTTTGACTTAGAATTTGTACTAGATAATTTTCCTTTATCTATATCAACTGACCAACCTCTCACCATTAAGGCATCCTTAGTTGATCCTTCCATATTCTTCCATATTATTTCTTCTGATACTAGAGATGCAACCACATATTCTAGCGCTAATGTGGTCGAATTACTCCCTATAGACATGACTAAGCTATCCCAGGAGTCTGGCAAAGAACATAATAAGCTAATAGATTTCTCCTTCTTAATGATTTTAATATATATAGATGATAATTGGGCTATTACAGTATTGAATACATTCAAATGCTTAGTTACTGAACTACCATCACTCATCTTAAGAAGATACAACTTATTTCTAAGGAACAACTTATTTACCAGGGATTTTGACTGGTACAAGCTTCCCAACTTGTCCCACAATTTCGTGAGATCGGAAGAGCGG
>CBVK0102646990.1:0-11205 GCA_900067695.1 Picea abies
CAACCTGAGGGCCTCAAGACATCATCTCCTTAGTTATCCCTAGGAGTTTGGGATAGTAGGATTCAACCTTCTAATTTCACTGGAATGTAGATAACAACCCCCAAAAAATATCCTTCATGCATGGGTCATTGTGGACATAAAATAATTGTGCATTAAAATTATTGATTGCTCATTGCTATTAGTACATGCACAAAGTATGTGCATGTTAGCTATGTAAACATACCTCATGTGAGGTGAGCCTAAAGTCTTATGGAGGGGTGTTTAATTTCTAAAGGATGGTGTGATGGACCTATATCTAGATCTAGTTGACTATAGGGACGGTGAGATTCCAAGAGCTAATTCCATGTTTAGGCCTAAGGAGGAATTATTGGAAATACGAAGATGAGATATAGATTACGACATGAAACTAGCACTAGGTCTAAGTTCCAATGTAACTGTTAATTAGTCTTTGGATCAATGTAATCAAGTGGATGAGGGGAGCTTTGACAAGGTTGGACAGTCTAATCAAGAGGAATCTGGAAAAGGTCTAAAAGCATAGTTAAGCCAAAAGGAAAATATGACAAATTCATTAAATAATTTAGATAGGAAGTTAATCCTAATGGAAATGGGGGTTTAAGGGTTTGTTTGAATGAAGTTTAAAGCGATGGAGTAATCAAGGCTTAGGGTGGATTCATTGGATTTATGTTCATGTTGTAAACAATTCCCAATTCATAGCACTTGTTCTTTTGGTGGAATACCGAGCTTAATATAGGAAGCTAGGTGTCCAGTGGATGTTAATGTTTAAGATAATCTCAATGATAAATACCTAAGGGAAGAAGGATTCTCGGAAATCAAAGGGCAAAATTCAATCATGAAGAAAAAAAGTGTAAATGTATTAGGCGAAAAGAGGATAATTTAAAAATGGTTTTAGGAAAGGCCATTGGAATGGAGGCAATCAAAGGGTTAATGGAGAAGTTTTTAATTGGTTGCTTCGTGGGAAAGTAGGTGAAGTGGGAATATATGAGAAAATGGATGAAGGATAATCTGAAGAAGCTATTAGGGTATCTGCCAAAATTTTACATCCTTCTTTGTGGATGGATCTATTTTGAATTCATAAATGCTAAGGATTCAAAGGTAATTCTCATTCAAAATTGGTTTTGGTGACCCTTAGTCTATGCTTAAAACATTGGGAGATTCCATCATTTGACCCTATAAGTGAACCTTTGTGCATCCAACAAGTGTGGGTAATGATGCATTTTACCCCCTCAGACTAGGGGTAACTAAGGAGATCATGTCTCGAGGCCCACATGTAGCATACATGGAGTGTCGAGAGCCAAATTGACTAGCGGAGCCCTATAGGGCCCCTCCTATCTTGCCTGGCACGTTCGGTTGTCACCAACACCATATCATCATTCATAAAATCGTCTTGGCCCCAAAGGACAACGGGTCCTGCTTTAGGAGGTAATAAGTCTGGTTTCATGGTAAATTCCACTTTAATAATTGAAGCATTTGAATATGTTGCAAATAATCCTTTCTTGATTACATAACTTTTCCTTGGAAATTATATCTTTTACCTCATTTAACCTTGGTGGGTGTCATTTTTTCATGGTAAGCTGGTCACCCTTGAGAATGGGATGCTACTGGGGGTTTCCTTGAAGTGTCATCGTACCATTCCCGATCATATTTATCACTTTCCACACTTATTCCATTTCGTCTCCTCATCTTTTGGGTTTTCGGGTGTACTGATCCAAGAAGGGATTGTACCTCATTTCATGGGAAGAAGGGGATGAAGGCCCAGAGGTAAATGTAGCTGGAAAAAGATAAAATCCAATGATAACCTTCCAGATGCTCGCCTAAATAGGTATTGATAACAATGAAATGTTTCTCCTAAAATAATTGAAAGACCTGCAAAAGTAGATTCACATTAAAGATATGTCCCACTTGTCGAGGATGTGTTTTTATGCAGTGTCTTTTTCTTTCCATGCATATGGCACTCAATGTACCTAAGCTTCAAGTGATGTTGCAATCCTCTTTCTTTCCATGTCTTATAGTACCCATTTTTTCTAGACTTTAATCAATTAATGGAAATGAATGGGCTTGGAAAATTGTTGTATCGTGGACGAATGTCAACACACCCTCTACAAAGGCACCCATAAATGAGACAATGCGAACCCTTTTATGTCATGAACCCCATGCCTAGAAGTATTACCCACTCCATCTCATACTCACACATGACTTAAATAGGTTTCCCTTGGGAAACACCTTTTACTTGGGGATTGACTGACCCAATAGGATGCCTTCACACCCCTCCCACACCTAAATTTGACAAATTGTATAAGGTCGTTGAGCATTTGTTTAGTGTGAAAAGGGGGTTTGATGCACATGTTTGGGTGGTTCCATTGTTATATGTGGCTTACTTATCATGATTCTTTTGACTTATGGACCCTTGGAGGGATCATCTGTTTGTCTTTGCAGGACCTCACCTGGTGGAGAAATATTCGTGAGGAGATGACCTTGTTCAGACCTTCACGAGGGCTTTGGAGCCCAAGGGTGGATGCAAAAACCCCACATTTGGGGAAGGCTTGTGATCACCATTTTCACCTTGAATAAGGAGGTTGTTTCCTTTGGAGTCACTCTAGCATGGCTAGGATATGAGCTCCCACCTATTTCCACCTGGACACTAGCCTTTGGAGGCTTGGACATCACCCTACTAGCCCATGACATAATTTGGAGGGTTAGCTTGATGAATTGATGGAGGATGGACACTTGACACGTGTGGGAGTTATCTATGGCTTTTTGAGGCCAAGCGTTTCACTTCTCTTGCCCAACGTTCCAAACTATGAAATCAATGTCACTTCCTAGGGGGATGACGTCACCCTTTAGAGGGATATTTTATGTAAAAATTAATATTTTGTAATTATAAGGGCATTTTGTATGGTCGACCCTTTTATTTTTACATTGCCATTTTAAAATTAAAATTGCAAGGTCTCATATAAATATAGACCTTTCCATTTCATTTTGAGATCATAACTCTTCCTCTCACAAGAGGATCAAGTTTGAAATTTTTACCCTATTTGGCAAATTGGCTCTTTTACATGGTGCACTATCTCTTGGAGGGAAAGTCTTGGTGTTTCTTGGCTCATTTATGGTGAAATTTTCTGCAACTAGGGTTTTATGCTTTATTATTCTTGGCAAAGTAAGTAAAATCTGCAATTTTATTTCATGCTTTGGATGTTTATGGTAAATTTTATTTGTTCATATTGAAGATTATGAGATTTCTTGTCTAAAACGTTTCATCCATGAATTTTTTAATGAAAACCTCATCTAGGGAAAACTCCTAAAGCCCTAAAGTGACAACACTTTAGGAGTTTTTTTTTAGAAGCTTGTTGTGATTACTTTTCAAGAATCTAAAGAAGGAGGAGAATTTCGCTAGAGCCCAAAAAATCTTGCTCCCTAGCAAATATTCCTCTTGAGGCTTAGAGTTTGAGGTTCTAAGGTGCTAGCACCTCAAAATTTACCCCATTTATTTAGACATTATTATCATTAGTCTCCAATTGAATGCTAATTGTTTTTGTAAATGACTCCATGAGCCCAAAAGTCACTAGTTTCATTGCTCCCTTGTGAAGGAATTGACCAAAGAATCGTCATACCTTATTCTCTAAATCTTTTACTAACTTTTTCTAACCCTAGCTTAGCTAAATTCACTAATTTTATTATTCTTCTTGCAAATCTTTGCTACAAACATCCTAACTATTGTAATTTTCTACATAACTCACTCGAATTGCTAGCTAACATGCTCAAAAATTTCTTGGGACAAGTGCTAATTGATCTACTTGACAAATGCTAATTTTTCACTGTCTTTTCTTGCAATTCTGAGTTGAATTTCTTGTGACTGTTACAAAATACTAATTGTTTTTGTAAACTTTTAGTTTTCTGCAATTTTATATCAACAAGCATATATTTTCATATCTATTGTTCGTCGAGGTGTTATTATCATATTGGTACTTGGAAATTGCTATATACATGCTATAATTGTCTTGTTACATGCATGTACCACAAACATTTCCCTTTTGCCTCAATTTTACAGACATAGACATTTGACTTAGGTAGCTAGTGAGAGGGTCCTCTAAAATTGGCTATATCCTTGCTATATGATCCCTTGAGGTTATTGGGGATGCCTCCCTTGGGTTGGATCTCATCCATCCCTAGAACATGGGGATTTCTTACTAAGGTGATAGTGGTGGGTTATCCTGTTGTTACGCAGATTTGGAGACTTGTGTTGGGGCTTTGGCATAAGTAAAAATCCCGCGATAACAATGCAAATTCTTCCAATTGAACTATGGAGCAAATAAATGCTTGAAATCTTGGGTAATAGTATTGGTAGATTTATAACTTTAGAGGAAATTTTTTGGAATATAGAGAGGAAAAAGACAATTAAAATTTTGGTGGAGTTTGATCTTTGTGACAGGCTCCCTATAGAAATTGAGGTAGAATGGGGTTCCTAGAAATACATACATAGGTTATATTACTATAATATGCCCTTCTAGTGTACATTATGTCATGGGGTAGGGCATATGTGGAAATAATACGAGAAAAAACAAGGATAGATTCTGAGAAAGAAGGAAAAGAAGATAAGTGTTCTCTAGTCTCCAAGGGAAACAAGGAAAGTAGGGATTCCAAGGAGGAAGGAGGAGAAAATTCAAGTTTTAATTCTAGAGGAAAATAATTAGAAAGTCGGAGAAAAGGAAGGTGATTTTGTGGATGATAAGGTTGAGGTGAAATCCAAGGATTTATCCGTTTCTATAATACCCTAGTTTTGATCCCCAAACCAATAATATAAATGTGTACATGATGAACGGTTATAAGCCAATAAATGTAATTTGTAACCAAACATTGGACACTAATAAAATAGATCACCCACTGCAAAAGAGAAGGACAAAATAATGGCCAAGGGATATGATTCCACAAGAAGGGAAAGACAAGGGGGCTTAAGTAGGCTAAGAAAAAGGACCTTAGTAAGTGACTTAACCCAGATTCCTTGCAACATTAATTATGTCCCTTAATTATTAATTAATCAATTGCTATTTAATCAAGCCTTGGGAGGGTTAGCGCATGAAGGAGGCACATGGGTCTCCATAAGGAGACATGGCCCCTTCATGCCATGCAATCTTAAGCTATACCTTTTTTCCATTCAAGCAAACTATTATTCGTTTGAAGGTTTTGAGGAGGAGTTCGAATTTTTGGGTGCTATTTGAATTAACAAAGATATAAAGTTAATAGAAGTTTGAATTACCATGTGAACTACCATTTAATTGGGGGAAATTGAGAGACTTATCCCTGAGTGAATTTCCATGAGTATACTGTAATTGAATTGTTGCAAGCCAGAACCACAAATTGTGTGAGAATTTTGGTCATAGGGGTGATGATTATTGTTACTGAGGAATTCACCACAATTGATAATCCCTAGAATCCCAACAGTGAGATTTCCTACCCAGCCTATCCTAGAGCTCCAGAGGAGAACAAAGCTTCTAGACTTGATTGGACAATGTAATTGTCAAATAATCTCCAGAGTAAGCTAAACTTGGGGAAAAAGTTTTATGGTGATATAAGAGTGTACCATATATGAAATTGACTAAGGATGATTGTATAAACATCATAATGGTTCTCTTACAATGGATTGGAGGCACAATTGGATGGATACAAGCATGGTAATCTAAGGTGCATATTAGCTATCATATTGAATAATTGGATAAATGATGGGTAAGTATTGATTAGAATGATATAAGCACTCTTGATATGTAATGATATTCAATTTGATATTACTATAGAAATGCTTGATGGTGGAGGTTCTTACAAATTTGATTATAGGTTAATCAAGAAGAAATAAGGGATTAAGAATGTTTGATGGTGCCAAAGAAAAAATGCATCTAATGTATCAATTCAAATCAACATATGTAATTTGGTATACATAGAAGAGCTATGAGTGGTCTTGGTTCGTGTGATTGGTTATTATATAGAGCATAGTAATAGTGAAAGGTATAAGGTGTCTAGAAGTTAATAACAAACAAAAACAACATTATTATGCATAAGAAGGATGTGAGTTCTTAACATTTGGAGTTAAGGAAAGGAAACTTATTAATGAAGGATTACAATACATGATTGCGAAAGGAGGAGGCCATGTAGAGCCTCAATGATAAAGGAGAATTGCCAAAGAAAGAGAATATGCATGTAAAGTGATGAATGAACCATCTTTGTGGTAAGTTGTATGCATGGTTGGAAGAGTTGTAAGTTATAAACCAACAACTTATGTGTAAAAAAGGTGAAATAAATAATGAACTTCTACTTAGCTAGAAATTTATTAATGGAGAAATAGAGCGCTCCATTGAATGGGTTGTCTTGGTGGACATAATTGAACTTCATAGAGAATTCTCCATGGAAATGAAAAGCAAAGCAAAGAAAAGAACAAATTATAATTGGATAAATATTAAACACAACTAGAGATGAGAGTATGAGATACCATATGATGGAGATTAAACTACTAGAGGATGTTGCAACATTAAGGAGATGATTCCAGTAGTAAATAAGAAGTGTTGGAATAAGATGAATATAAAGAATGTGAAGTTCATTCTCAATGTACAAGTGTAGTGTTACCGCCTGAACTAACACCCTTGTGAAAATTCCTAACACATGTGCTAATTGGGGAAGCAAGATGGGAAGTGCACCATTGTCACCTCATTACACTTTACCCTTCACTTTAGGCCAGCTCCTAGAACCCACATGGGGTATCATTATTTGAATAAATATATATCTTCAAGTGAATTATAACCATGCAAGCATATGATTTACTTTAATGAATCCACAATATATAACACGACCATGCACAAGGATTCCAGTAAGTGATTACAATGCTCTAAAGATATACAACTAGAAACAATAACATGAACCACAATTATATCCACTTGAAAGAAAAGGTTAGGAGCTAGTGGATGTGTGTGCTAAATCTGATGTGTAAGATAAACAATACTAGCAACTTCAGATTTGTATTTATATTTATCACTCAACAAATAGAACTTCAAAGAGGTTAGAACCACTTTAAGCTACTTTAGGGCACAAAGAGTGAAGATATTTAGCATAAATCAATGGTGCAGTGTGCTTGTGTTTACCACTTGATTATATGCTAAGAGAGGACAAACTTATGGCTTTCCTTTCACTTCTAAATCTGTTCTATAAATAAAAACACACAAATTTCAGATTTAGATCATGAGAACACCATCCAAGAGAGAGATTAAGCACAAGAGGGCAAGCTGTCTTGGATGTTTCCACTTGGGAAAGATATATTCTATACAACAACAACCAAACAAGTGTTAGAAACATGTTCAAAAGATATATAAACATTAACTAAGCAAGAACTTGTAAAATAGATGGTGAATTCCCCTAGGGTTTTACAATTAGCACTCAGAATTCACCAAATAGACCTTTAAGTAAGTGATAAACAATTATTATCACATTAGAGATCAAATTCACCTAAAGGTATGTAAGATAAACATGAGTAAACAATCTAGAAATGAAGTAGAGGCTAGGTATGAGTAAGAAGACACCTTGAAGCACCAAACCCCAGCCTTAGGGTTTCACCAAATCTGAATTTTAATGCTGCAATTTAATTTCCAGATTTGAGAAATACCTTAAATCAGCCCACAAGATATTAGATATGGCCTTGAAGCTTCCTTCTATAGGGCCATTTTGCTCCCCTAGAGTTAGAGATCAACAATTAAGCATAAACCCTAGGATAAATTTGTCCAGGAAATGAAATAAACCATTAACTTTACACTAGACAATGAAAGAACTCCAAATTAATATTTTTCTTTAATTTTTCACCGTTAGATTTCCTTCTAAACAACAAAACATATAATTTTATTTTTATTTTTAGGGTTGTTGGATATAGGACAAGTGTCTTTTTTTTATCCAATTAGGGCTTATGGGGTCAAGAAGTATGCCCTTCTAATAATTGGTCATTCCTATCTTAAAGATTAGCGTAAGAGATTGGAACCCTAGGGTAAAACAATCCCTTATCTAATCAAGACAAGGTGAAGATCAAAGTCCCTAAAAGAAGGGATTCCACAAGGGAAAAACCTTCACCAACAAGATCAATTGTGGCTTGAATAAAATACCTAAAACCCTTGCCAAGGAACCAAAGGAAAAACAAGACAAGACATTGAGGACCTACCAAACCAAGCAAAGGAAGATGGAAGAGAAAATACCCTAGACATCCTCCTTCCAAATAGTTAATTAACTCCTCAAATGGATCGATTTTGCTAGCTAGTAGAAGCCTTGAAACATTCATACTTATCTTTGATTCAACCAGAAAATAACAAAGAAAGAGAGAGCTCCAAGAATTGACACCAAAACCTCAAAAGGTAGATCTTCTATTAATTGTATTAAAAAATGATATCCAACAATTCACAACAATTTTGAATGAGAGGAGAGCCTCTATTTATAGAGGAGGCTTCTAAATCATTTTCATTCTTTATTATTACATTCTCCCTAAAATTAGCCTAGGAGACTTACAAAAAATGACTTGTCATCACACAAAGGAGACTAAGTCAAATACAAGTAAAACATACTACATGTACATAAAATCCTCATGAGAAGGGGGGGCATTCCATAGAAGAGGGGATGATTTGCTCAATTAGCTCAATGTTTCCTTGAAAGAGTGTTGCCAAGGCCTCAATTGATGGTGTAGTAGTCCTCCATGCAAGTAAAGGTTCAACTTCTAGCCTCATAATGTGGAACGACCTCATGGAAGGAGTATGAAAGGCCTCAAAAGGTGGATGACCCCTCAAATAATGCTCATAAACCCTTGAAATATGTCTCCAAGACGTGACCATGTCTATATCTAATGTCAAGGCACCTCCATAAGTATGGAAGCGACCCTCCAAGTCAAAAAATGGGTCATAAAACCCCCAACGGCTAGTATGACGTCCAAGAGAGTGGGTCAGCCCTCAAATCATGCATAAAATAGCTCAAAAGATGACCAAATGAGAGAGCACTCTAGGATCCTCGACATGGCATGTGTAGAGGATGTCCACGCATGCATAAATAGCCCATTTGTTCCTCAGAGGGCGTGACTAGTGCCTTGGGATATGTGTACTCCCTTTGGAACTGTGAGATTTCCTCGAGAAGCGTGAAACTTAGTGAGCATTTGCAGAATCAGCTCTGATAGTAGATGGCCAAAGTGTGATGAATACATAAGATAGGGATCCATGCTTAGGTATAAAATAAGTGTGCTATACATAGGTGTGACAACCTTTACAACAAGAGCAACACTTTTACATAATATACAAAGGAGTGAAAAAGACAATTATCTCCCCTAGATCATATGTCCTAGTAGATCCACCCCAAGATGGTCGCATACCTACTCAAATCATAAATTACCAACATGATGAAGAGTTACCAACATAAGGGGGCAGTTAGCCAATGCCATACGAGCAATGCCTATCTTGAAATGGGGACTAAAAGGACAGGCCATGACCAACCACAAGGGGTCTGGAGATACTACATAGCCCCCCCCATGAATACTTAGGACATCTAAGCATGGTCCAATACAATACATGAGTACAAATACAACCACACTTTTGGCTCATCATGATACAATGAGGCATATAATCTGCTCATATGATGGTCCACATATGGCGAATAAATATAGAGTACACTGAAGTGAATTTGAGGTGTAATAGCTGGCTCCAACTCAGGGACATGTGCTCATCTCGAGAGTGCATGAGAACTCCAGAATCTACAAAACTTGTAGACCTAAAACATTCTCAACTAATGGATGTCAAATATAGGGGAGGATGAAGACACATGTGCCTTTTTCCCTTCCTTAAAAGAGAAATAAAACTATGCGTCAATGAAATATATCGAAGCACATGTTTGTAGCACCACATCTTAGAGAAAAATATGTGCATGTAAGCAACATTTTACTTCTATTATAAAACAAAATGAAAATGCAGAAATCAATAAAGTAAATGAAACACACAAATAAATCTAATGCTCAGCTAAAGAGCTTATTCATTCTAACCTACTCTAACATAATAAACATAACATACTAAGTAAAATCATAAATCCAATGTAACCATTTCATGAGTTTATCAATACTGTGAAATTTACCTTTTTAGTTGGTCACAAACCAAAACAATGAAACATCAAGGATCAAGTAAGCATATGCCGGCATCTCCTTTACCTTTCCTTGGCCAAAATATGAAGTAGGACCATGATCATACGAGAGTAGAATGAAGGCATGCCAAGGTTGACCTATATTGCTGCAAGCTTCTTTGATCTAGAGGTGGATAGGGCTGACGTAATCATCTTTCTTTACATAAGCATAGGACAAACCATCATTGTTACTCATCAAACCATCAAGCAAGAGGGGCTTCGAGGGTAGCTCAAATAGAAACCTACAAGAAGATTGCTGTCCCTCCTTGCTGCTCTTAATCACATATGTAAATGAAGTATCAGAGAACCAATCAGATTTAAAATAATATGTAAACCCATGGATTATGGTTAGTTGCTTCTGTATGTGAGGCCGGAAATCTCTACAAGATACCAAAGATTGAATATGTTGTTGTCTACAAAATATTACAATCTCAAAAACATTACTGGATGGATTTTCCTGCATACGAAAGTGATGAGTTGGGGAACTCCATGGCTAAATTTTTTTTGCTGTCATTTGGACATGAAAACCTCCTTTGTGTACTTGTAAATCAATCTTATTGGTGGGATGACATGGCTGTTCATGCATCGTGAAGTTATCTTCACATTCACTGATTGTGTTTGGCTGTCCACAAGACCCAAAATCTGCAATCATATCTTTAGAATCATCATCATCTGTATCGTAAATGGGATCCCCATCAAAATAAAAACATCTTGTATTCCATTTGTGTCTTTCAACATGGAGAAAAGCATCAATATTCTCAATCTCTTTTTTGTCACGCTGTTTATCAAATAAGGGCCTCTTCATTAGATTTCCCTTTTCCAGGTTACTAAAAGATGTATTATAAAACTCAAAATATTGGAAAGGAGTATAAGATATCAAACCCTTGCTTTCATGTGGAGGAGAAGCGATGGATGCTTGAACGCTCTATGTTGGCATGTTTATCAGGCAGGTGTGCTTGTCATTGATGGCAAGATCAGAGTATGCAGCGATGGAAAAACAGGGACAACGTAAGCTCA
>CBVK0102646992.1:0-29563 GCA_900067695.1 Picea abies
TGTATGCCTTGTCTGGCGAAGTTGTATGGGTGGATGAGCCCAATATTTTGTACTCTTACAGACTTTTTGATGTAATGTAAACATTTTAGTCACGCCATATATATATATATATATACAGTTTCGAGTTTTTACGATGCCGATGGTTTGTACATGATGATGTTGTGATGTGTTTTCAATTTACATGTAATGTACAGTTTGTCTTTCCTTGCATCTTATCTATGGGCTAAGTATCTATCCATGATGTAATTGGCTAACGAATCTGAAACACTATTAAGTTCTCTTGGGATGTGTCTGTATTCGATGTAATCGAACATTCGTTCGAGACGATGAACTTGCAAGTGTAGACGTAGCAGGATAGGATTGCGGATAGCATAGATGCGGTTGAGTTGATAAACCACGAGTTGGGAGTCTAAGTAAATGATGATGCGGGAGATACTTAGAGAGGAGGCCTGGGTTAATAGCCCGATGACAGCGTGATATTCTGCCATATTGTTGGTTGCTGGTCCTAAACAGATGCCTCCTGAACTCACCACCTCATCAAACTGATAAATGACCCAGGCTGCCGAAGCAATATTCCAGGTATGTCAGCTAGCACCATCCGCGAACCCAAAAAAGATAGGAAAAGCAGACGTCATCTGCGCATGAAAACAAAGCACAGTCATGAGTGGCAAATGGTAAAGACTCGAGCACGCGAAAGAAAAGGCACACCAAACTTAAAATACAATAATGTACAAAGTACAGATGCTAGGTGATCTAGGCGTAGTACTTCTTAAGGTAAAGCCCGTTTCGGGGCTCTCCTAAGGAAATTCCATCGTAATCTACTAGTTCGTAGGCACCTCTGTGTAAAACTCTTTTCACGATGTAAGGACCGTGCCACATAGGTTCTAACTTTCCTGTTCCCAATTTATTGTGTGCTTGGTCGTAAACGAGGACTAAGTCACCTTCTGCGAAGGATCGAGGTTGGACAGTTTTGTCATATTGACTTTTGATTCATTTCTGATGTGCCTCATTGATGAGGGCAGCATCACGACGTGTTTCGTCCAGTTTGGATAGGTACAAGAATCGTTCTTCTTCCGCAGAAGTATGGGGTAGGAGTTCTACTTTCAATTTGAGTGATGGAATTTCGCACTCGATGGGTAGTACGGCTTCTATGCCATAGACCAACTGAAAAGAAGTGAATCCAGTTGAGGTTTTCGCCGACGTGCGATAGGCCCAGAGAGCGGAGAATAGTTGTAAATGCCACGATGTCTTGTTTTCCCCCACCATGCGTTGGATCATGGCTTTTAGGACTTTGTTGATAGCTTCAACTTGTCCATTTGCTTGAGGGTAATAAGGGGATGAGTTTTCATGACGAAAACCCAATTTAACGTGTAATTCGCTCATCATCTGGTTCTTAAAGTGAGCACCATGGTCGGTGACAATGGCATGTGGTACTCCGAAACGAGTAATGATGTGGTTGAAAAGGAAAAGGGCTGCTGTGCGGCCATCGTTCAGAAAGGTGGGCATAGCCTCAGCCCATTTTGTGAAATAGTCGACAACGACGATGATGTAAATGCGCCCCCCGGCTGAGGTAGGCTTACACTGCATGAAATCGATTCCCCATTTTGAGAAGGGGCCGATGGCGATAATAGGGTGCAGCGCAGTAGGGTGGGTTCGTGCCTTCTTATTGAAGATTTGGCGGGGTGGGCATTTTTTGATAGCCTCGATGCAATCTTTAAAGATAGAGGGCCAAAAGTAGCCGGCACGTAGGATTTTTTGGGCTGTGGCCATCCCGGAAAGGTGACCGCCACAAGCGCCAAGGTGACAGTCGTTCAGGACACGTTCAGCCTCTTCGTGAATCAGACATCGCCGAAGAATGGTGTCAATACCACGACGGTATAAAGTGTCGCCGAGGATGAGGTAACGACGAGAGTGGTGACGTATACGTCGGTGCTCTTCGCGAGAGATGTTCGGCTGAAAGCGTTGGGTTTGAAGGTAAAGGAGAATGTCTCCATACCAAGGGTCTGAGGTGATGATGAGAAAGAGAGACTCATCGGGAAGAGGGTCTCTAGGTTCATTGTTTTCATCGGCACTTGGCAGAGCACAGATGAGCTCAGCGAACACCAGGGATTTTTTGGCTTTGTCCTTGGTAAACTCAAGATCGAATTCTTGAAGAATCACGATCCATTTCAAATATTTGCCCCCATGTACTTGGCGTGTCAAGACGTGGTACATGGGGTTAGAGTTTGCAATGACCATGGTGGTGCGTAATAAGATGTAGTGGCGGAAGCGTTGGACAGCAATGACAGCTGCCATAGCCAGTTTCTCGACATGTGAGTATCTGAGTTCGGGCCCGGATAAACTCTTGCTCAGATAGTAAATGACGTGTTCTTCGCCGTTAGAGTCTTCTTGAACTAACACCATTGCAATGGTGGAAGTAGAAGCGGCTAAGTAAAGGAGATAATCCTTTGTGTAATCGGGGGGATGTAACAAAGGAGCGTGGGTCAAAGCGTGCTTGAGAGCGTCGAATGACCGTTGAGCAGTGTCATCCCAGATGAAAGGGACATTTTTTTGCAGTAGTCGCATAAATCCTTTAGTGATCTCAGTGTAATTACAGATGAAACGACAGAGGAAGTTTGCTTTGCCTTGCAAACTTTGGAGTTGGGTCAAGTTTTTGGGTGGGGGTAAGGCTAGAATGGCCTGGATCTTCAAGGGATCCACCCTGATTTCGTCTTTGGAGATGATGAAACCAAGGAGTCGACCGGATTCGACAACGAAGATGCATTTGTGCGGGTTCAATCGAATACGATAGAAACGACATCGAAGAAAAATTGCCCGCAGGTGATCAATGTGATCAGGTCGATTGGATGAATGGGCGGGTAAATCATCGAGGTAGGGTTCTGCGATGTGCTTGATGTCATGGAAAGCGTACGACATGGCTCGCTGGAAAGTGGCACCAGCGTTTTTAAGGCCAAAAGGTATCTTTCGGTATGAAAAATTTCCCCAAGGGCAGATGAAGGCCGTCTTATGTTGATCAGCAGGTAAGATTTCAATCTGGTTGTATCCAGAAAATCCATCCATGAAAGAGAAGACCACGCTTCCCGCGCAATTATCGATAATTTGATCGATAAAGGGTGTGGGGTAGTTGTCTTTGGGACAAGCTTTGTTCAGATCGCGATAATCTATGCAGACACGGATGGTTCCTTGTTTCTTGGCTACTGGAACGAGGTTAGAGACCCATTCCGTTAAGGGGACAGGGTAGATAAAGCCAGATTTTAGAAGTTTTTCAACTTCTGCCTTTATGGCTGCCAATTTTTTGGGGTGAACCGGACGGAGTTTCTGTCGAACCGGTTTTGCGTCAGGGTAAGTTTTGATTTCGTGTATGACGATGGAGGGGTCAATCCCTGGCATTTCCTCATAGCTCCATGCGAAGACATCGCGGAATTCTTGGAACAAAGTGGTGTAAGAAGCCACTTCGTCAGGTGTGCAATTAGCACCAAGGTTGATGTTTTCCACGACACCTTCTTTGACTGAAATATCGATTGTGATTGTGGGGGAGATGTTACCCATGTTTCCCTCAGAGAAGGTATCTTGAGTGAGGATAGGGAGTTGTGAAGCATTGGTAACATCGGGGGGAAAGACAGATTGTATGTCTCGCACGTCTTCCAAGATTGGAAGAAAAGAGGATCGGTGGTGGTTGTCATCCCATGGCAGATCGTCAATGCTAAGCATTTCCATGATAGATTTGTCCGAAGGAAAAATGTGGAAAATGTAATCGACGACGGATGATAGGGAATTTAACCACGAGGGCAACGAGTAAGTGTCGAGTGCCAATGAATGGGAAGTGTTCGAAGAGGGAGAGGTGGATTGGATAGCTACGTATGCGGCCTCGGCTGGGCTGAGTGGCATGTTGTCACTGAGTCCATCGAATTCCAGAGGACTAGGCACAATCCAGGGGTCAGATGATTCCAAGGATTGTTGGGGCCAAGTCGAGATCATATTGATGGCGGCAATATGGGATGCAGTGGGTGGAAGTGGTGTAGGGAAGGTACCCATGAGGCTAGAATCTTTTAATAAGCCAACACCAACACTTTCATACGTAACTGCGTGGTCTCCCAAAAAGGGAATGTTGTTGGTGGCAGGGATGCGTGCGTCAGGTGTGCAGAAATCGAGTTGATCGATGGTAACAATTTTTCCTTGATGAGGGAATTGTACACATCGAAACACCGATGAAGAGACGACAGTCATAGCATAGAACCAACTTCTTCCGAGTAATAGATTATAATCGAGGGGGGCGTCGACCACTTCGACATCAATGGTAACGGTTTTGCCGCCTAATTGGACGGCGAGGGATTGTAGTAATCCATGAGGATGGAAACCTCGTCCATCAAAAGTGCGTAACATCGTGGGGGATTTGTTGAGGGCAGGTGATTTCAAGCCCTTCCAACAGGATAGAGACATGACACACGTAGATGCTCCTTCATCGAGAATAGTTCGATGTATTTGTTGGTTATGAATGACAACATCGATTTGGAAAGCTAGCTGGTGGGAGAGTCGTGGTCGATGATCGTCCAGATTAAATGTGATGTAGTTTGATGACTCGAGATCAAAAGCGTCGATGGCGGCTAAGAGAATCTTTCGTTGGGTAGGACAATGTTGCAACACTTCCAATGCAGACATGGCACACGGAGCTTGGGCCAAATCTTCAATGATGTTGTAGTTTTGGGCGGCTCGTGAGTTAGGATTGAAAGTGGATTTCCGAATGGTGCTCTTAGGAGGGCGTAGGATAGAGTCAAAAAATGGTTTCTCGATCTGCAGTGGCCCGGATGGAGGGCTGACAGATGGGAAATTACCAGGAGGTGGTGAAGGATCCGGCGAAGAACCATTGGCAGTCTTCGACTTATCGGGTTTAACTGGTGTGTCGTATGTCGTAGAACGAGTGGTGAGATTTACCCCGTTGAACATGTAAATGTGTGCGCTGGTTGATGTTTCATCATCGGGTTGGTTGGAACTTCCCCCAGGCGTGGGGGTTTGGGCAACCAAGGATTGTTGCTGTGGAAAAGGATGAGTGAGCACAGCAGGTTGTGAATTTCCTTTGAAAATTTTAGCCACTTCATCGCGATGCGGGCAGTCTCGGGTGTAGTGATCGTCACCACAAGTGAGACACGGGAATTTCGGTTTTTACTGTGGTCGTTTTTCGGCGGCAGGGGTTTGTGTCTGAGTTTTGGGTGGGTCGTTGTTATTATTCTTCTTTGTCTTGTTTCTCGCTTTCTTCTTGCCCCCGGGTTGCTGTGACGAGGTTGATTGGACCACGTTCACATCAGAGACTTGGGTTTGTGTAGGGGGGGTTGAAGAGGGTGTAGTTGAACTGGGGGCAGCCGTGGAGGTGGGCCGCTGAATTGTTCCAGTGGACTGGGTTGAAGATTGAGTTTTGACGGAGCCGATGACTCCATCTGCATGTGAGGAGTTCGATGGTTTGGATGGATCGTTACTGGGACGGGTAGCATTCGGTATCAACTCATACAGAGTACTGGATTGTGAATAGACTAAGTCTAGGTACTGGGCTTGAGCGATGGCTTCTTCCTCAGTGACAACGCCGCCCATGGAAACATCACGGGCGATCTGGGGTAGTAATGATTTTGTGAACCATTCCTCTAATAGTTGGTCAGGGATGACCGCTTTAATTAGCCTTCGTCGTCTTCTCCATTCATGTATATGATCGGAGATGTGGATGGAAGTTGTCTGACGAAGGGAGGTCAATATTTCAGTACCCGTTTCGTATCGGATGGGTAGTTGGAAGTGTGTGAGGAAGGACATAGCGAGGGAGTTGAAATCGTAGAAAGATGCACGTGGTAATTCAATATACCATTTGGCTGCGGAACCCGTAAGTGTTCGTTGGAAAAGACGTAAATGGATCGAATCGTCCATGAGGGAGTTTGATGAAAACCACAAATGGAAGGTCATTACATGGTTGTTCGGGTCTTCTCCGGATTTTCCATCGAATTTCGGAATATCAGAAGGAAGTTTTACTGGAATAGTTGGCCAACCGGAAGAATGATGAATGGGATCATTCGTTAACTGAGATAGATCTGGAAGGTCCAGGGTGGCTAAGAAAGGTAATTGTCAGTTAACCTGGGGGTAATGCTGGTGTGGCAAAGGGACACCAGTGGGGCCCAATACTGGGTTATGCGGATAGCTATAACTCGTGGGCCCTCTCATGTTGGGTTGGTTTTGGCCAAGGTACAGAGGATTTGAAGTGTTGTGAGAAGCTTGTGTGAGTGGAGGATAACCGGATGGGTTTTGAGGGTTGAGGGTTGGGTTGGGCATTTGTCCATAAGGAGGTTGTTGCGGAGTCTGCGAATTTTGTCCTGCCGGGAAGTGTGGATTTCCTTGGAAAGGAACGTTCCACGGATTAGATGTGGCAGGCACAATCGGTCCTGTGGAGGCATGTGGATTGCCTTGAAAAGGAATGCTCCACGGGTTGGGTGCCATGGATGCAGTTTGTCCATGCGGTTGATGGTGGACTCCGGTTTGAGGTTGCCCCCCAGCATGAGGGTGCCCTCCGAATGGGATTTTCCCTCTGGCGGGAGGGTGCCCCCCAGTTTGAGGCGGAGTTCCTGGGATTTGAGGGCCAGTCGTGAAAAGTTGACCAATGTTGCCGATTGGGTTTGGGCCACTAAGAGCGGTCCCTCTGGGTTGTTGGATAGGTATGGAACTTCCCGTCGTGATTTGAGCAGTGGTTTGGGTAGTAGTAGTGGCAGATGCGTTTAATGCCCGAAATCCAAAAGGGAGATTCGGTCTTGGTGTTACAGGTGTGCCAATCGGAGTTTGGGTGATTACCGGATTGCCGGCAGGAATGGTCGGGATGTGAGGGACTATTGTTGACTGGGCCATTTGGAGAGGAATAGTAGGTCTAACGATCTGATCGACTGGGTGACTCATGGTTTGACCAGATGGTCCGGCTCTACTAGGAAGGTCATCAGGACGGAACGGATGTCGAATGGATTCGAAATGTTCATAAAGATTTCGTCCTGATGGAGTCCTCCAAATGGAACGAGCGGTTGTGGGGCTGATACTTGTTGCCGTGCTAGGACGAACGGGAGTCCCATATTCCTCACCAAAGATGGGTTGTGTGGATCCCATGTATGTTTCGGTAATAGGCCTCTCAGGTAAGAGTGGGATTTCCTCGTTTATGAAATTTCCGAGGGAGTCCGAACGAAGTAACAATGGTTCGAGAGGGATTGCCGAGGCGGGACCTGTGGTTGTGACAGAAATGTCTTCCCGGGGAATCGTAGTATTTTGAACCTCGCTCTGTTGAGGAGATTTTTCCATAGAATGTGTGGGTAAAGGGATGTCTCCTTCCATATTTTCTGGAGGGAGTCCCTGTAGCCTCCGCGAGCATCGCGGGGAATCAATGCTGGCAGAGAAAAAGATTCTACGAAAGAGATCTACGACCAACTAGCGAAAAAGAAATAACACACGCTAAAAAATCTAAGAATCACAACCAAGCAAACAGGACCTTCTTTCGATGACCGTACTAGTTGGTGATGAAATCCAACGTCGCGTGATCAAGTCTAGAAGGGGTGGGGCCAGGGTGGAACAGTTACAATGGCGACCTGCTTAACGGACTTACACCTTGGTGCAAGCTTCCACGCACGTAATTGTGGATTTACCCTCCAAGGAGCCTGAGTGAGTTTGACCAATGTCTGCTCCAGGTACAGTGAGACTTCCCATCACCGTCACCTTATGTAAGAACCTAAAAGATTGTGGCCACTAAGGTTACCAATTCCCAGTCAGCCCCTGGGCGGGAACAGTCGACAGTTCGATCCGAATGTACAGGCAGGGTATCAAGCTCGAAATCAACTAAGAAGCTTCCATGCAAGTAATTGTGGATTTACCCCAAAGTGACCCCCATAATACGATCAGACCACCACAAATAGTTAAACCACAGAGGGTTAGTCCCCGTAGCTCACCTGAATGCAACCTCGTGCGTAACCCCTGTGTGAGAGGGGGATCCCAGGCAGACCTATACGATGACTGGATTTGCTCTCCCTATCACAGGATGCTAATGTTTGTTTTAACAACTTTGGAGAGTTATGCTCACAGCCCTAATCCAAAGTACTATGCATGTTCTACTGTTGGTGGAGGACTCTAGCAAAGAAAACGTTCTAGGTAAATTTTAATTAGCGTTGATTTTGGTGGCTGTTCTTTACGCAAAAGGGGTGCATGGAAGTGAAACGAATGGAATTAAGACTCTGACCCAAAGAGTGCATCAAGTATGATAAGCAATCATTTTCTTTCGATGAACGTCTAGCTAAGGGAGAGAGAGAGTTCTTTCACTAACAAGCACGTCTACGGAATGTCTTCCAACAATTCTTTTCTCAATCAAATTCTGATGTAATGCAAAAATTTTCTTAAAAAAAAGTGCCTCCTAATACACTCAATCAAACATGCAGATATCTTTCTTGTTTGTGTATGAATGACGATTAATGCACTCACAATGCTAATCTTTTGCTAATTATTTTCTTGGTATGGATGAGAACCAAACTAGCAGAAGCGAACACACGCAAGCAATACACCCTTCGTAGCGATCGAAACGAAAAAGTGAATGAAAGGAAACAATCAAAGAGGAAACAAAAACTAAAAACCCAAAAAACAAAAACGAAGAATAAGGACCTTGACCCAAAGAAGAGTGGGGGGTTCTATAGGTCTTTGATGACTTTCACCAAGATTTTGTTCGACTGAATGGAAGAAAACAGAGCATAGGCTTCAAGCTTCATTCAATCAGGAGGTTTTAAAGACAAACGGTGAAGAAGGCCACAAGATCCAATCAACAAGGTGCTTATCCCTCAGAAAGACTGATGTCAAGATTAAAGAGGAAGAACAAATTGACTCATGAGGTCACTCAGCAGAAGAACACAGAGGCAAAAAACCAAAAAATTGCAAATTTAGAAGGTTTTTGGGCCAAAGGGGGCTGGTGCTCTGTGTAGGGCTGCAAGAAGCGCTGGCGCTCTGGTGACACTATGTCAGGGGCGCCAGGGTCTAAAAGTCCCAAAAATGTCAAGAAACTTCAAAAATTGCTATTTGAATTTGACAACAATGCTGAATGTGACAAGATGAGGAGCTAATTAGCTCATGAAACTAATCAAAGGAGGGGTAGACCAGGTCTGAAACAATCAAAGGGTAGAATAAGGTCAATGAGGAGAAAAATCAAAACAAGAGGCTTTGATTCAATGCTATCTCCCCAGCGGAGTCGCCAGTTTCTGTTGTAGGAAAATCTGCCTGCGGACAAGTAGATCGACCTCTAAGGTTTGACCTTAACCTTAGACAAAAAAGTGCTTATCATGGACACTGAATTTCTTTCGAATCTATCTAAGCCTAATGCATGAGAGGGAAGAGTAACAGAAGTACCTTTTAACCGACGTTTGTCCCTGCACGCTCCGAGTTGCGCTCCAATCCTTTGCTCCTCGTTGAGGGCTGTAGACAAAACAGGGTACAACCACTTCCTACTCTATTGACATTAGCTTGAAAACAGATCTATCACTGAGTGATAAGTTCATGTAACATCATACACAAACTAGAAAGAAACAGGCCAAGCGTGTCATATTAATGAGAATAACGACATCAGTACTTACAATCGTAGATGCGAATGCGACAACTTTGTCAGGTCCTCTTCGTCTAACCCTTGTCTGAAAGATCCACAACCTGGATGGCAGCAGCTGCACTGATGGCTCTTCTCTAGCTGACTGCAGATTTCCTCCAAGATCATAAGTTTCACATATGTAATTCCTCCCCCTCTCTTCACCATTAGAGCTTGTTTATATAGGTTGGGAAGAGGCTAACCACTCAAGTTATGTTTAGAACCAGTTAGGAACCTCTTCCTTGGTTGAGAGATCTTTTGACAAAACCAAGAATTTGAGCTTAACTGCCTCCTAAACTAGAATGATTCTCCCCTTATTCTTCTCACCGGGCTTAACATTTCACCCAGAATAGGGAGCGCTCCTTCAAGAAGGCCATAGAGTGCTATAACGCTCCCAGAAAGGTCCAGAGAAGCGCCAACGCTCCAAATTTGGGTAACGCTCCTGCAAAGGGGTGGAAAGGCGTTATAATGCTCCTCAGACATGGTGGAGGAGCGCCAGCACTCCTTAGGCAGTGTTAGAGGAGCGTTCCTCTTCCAAAACCTTGATTATGAAGCCTTCTAAGGTGTCAAGAGATGTTTGACTTCAGTAGACCAATTTCCTTCCTTCAAACTGAGTAAATGAGATGTTTCAAGTGCCTCTGTGATGTCGTCATTGAGGTAACATGATCCAACAGTATTTACGACACCCTTATGACCAACTTGCGACATTTTTGACAAGTTGTACAGGAGTTACGACACTTGCGACAAGTGAGAGGTATGTGCGACACTTATCCAGTTGAGTGATTTGGATGTGTAACAACTTATGGTTTGTGGTATCCCAAAAATCAGAATTTTCAATTAACTGCTTATTCAGATGCGGATTGGGCAAACTGTGTTGATGAGAGAAAAAGCACCAGTGGAGGAGCATTCTTCTTGGGTGATTCTTTAGTAGCATGGCTTAGTAAAAAGCAAGGTTCCATTTCTTTATCAACCACAGAGGTAGAGTACATTGCTACTGCTACCTATTGCACTCAGGTATTATGGATGATTTAGACACTTGCAGACTTAGAGGTAAAATACACTGTACCGATCCCAATTCATTGTGATAACGCTAGTGCCATGAGTGTGTCTAAAAATCCTTTATTCCACTCCAAGACCAAGCATATTCCCATAAAATATCATTTTCTGAGAGAGCAGGTCACCAATCAGATTGTTCAATTCAATTACGTTCCCACTACATAACAAATTGCAGACATCTTTACTAAACCCATAGCCAAGACACCATTTGAATATCTTAGATAGAAGTTGGGTGTCATCCTGTCTCACATCTAAGAGAGTCCATCATGTTAGGGGGAGTCCTGTATTGATTGCATATTTGATACCTACTAAAATTAATGCAACAACTCAAGGGGAGCGTGTTTTCTTTGACATTGATGTCAAAGGGGGAGAATAGAACATGGGTACCTTTGTTGCCATCAATGCTAAAGGGGGAGATTGTTGGCATGTTTTACAAACAGTGTATGCTTGTCATTGATGGCAAGTACAACAACAAAGATGGCAGAAAATGTGCAAAGGATTGCAGGCGGGTCATTGATGACAAGATCAGAGTAAGCATCGACAAAAAACAGGAACAAAGTAAGATCAAGAGTAATTAGCACAGAGTCGATCACAATGCCTAAGCTCGGGAGAAGAAGCATCAATGATCATTGGATACCATTTAAAATTATCAAAAGAAGGAGGACCATCAGATATGATTGTAGACAAGAAGAACGTGTAGAAGAGGAGGACAGATCTCAGGTTTGAGATCTAAACATAAGTTTCGACCACCATTGGATCAGGGAGAACCTGCACGTTCATTAAAGTGAAAGGAGAAGCAGGTATACAAAATCTTGAAAGAAGGAGAACCATCCATCTACAGGTAGGACACGTGGACACAAATCATCATTTCACTCACTGGAAAGTCAAAGGTATGAAATGCTCTAGCTTTTCACCTCTCAAACTCGCGATATGCGAAATCATGAAATAATCTCAATCATTAGATCGAGGCCAAATATGGACTGTTAATCAGTCACAATGAAGGCTCGTGGAGTTGTGACGTCTTGATAAAATCTTGACCATTGATCCAAGAGGGACCCATGGCAGAAGATCAGAGCATGTCAAAGACTCCATTTTGAGGTTTCGCGAATCACGACTTGGAGAGGAAATAAACAATACCACAGGAATGTTGAAATCATGAAATAAGAAATCAAAAAATGATCTGAGCCATCAGATCAAGGGTTGATTGGGACCGTTGATCCCATGCCATTTCGGAGTTTCACGGATTGGTAGTTGGAAGCATCAAGAACATTCACCATAGGAATACCGAAATCACGATTTGCAAAATCGCGAAATGATCTGAGCTGTTGGTTCAAAGAGATCACGGACCATTGATCCTACCCCCTTCAATGTATTGGACACTGGGATTTCAGTTATTGGGAGATGGAGAAGTCAGAAAATCTCAACATCAGGACTCCCGAAATGCCGAAAAATGAAATCTTGAAAAGAAATTTATGAAGAAGCGCTTGGTCATGGACATGGTCATATAGAGGAAGAAGCTAGCACAAAAAATATTTGTTTCGGAGTTTTGGAGATCGTGACATGGACTGGCGAGACACTTGGACACAGGAAAGCTGAAATGATGAAATACGAAATAAAGGCAAGCTTATGAAGATCATTCAATGGTGCAGATGAAACTGAAGGAGATCGGAGGGATACTATTGCATGACACAGTGAAATTGCCAGAAACTAGTGATGAGTTCTACCAGAGGACTCGAAGACACTTCAAGGTGATTGACAGAGGAGGTGAAGAGTCTCAAGAGATTAGCTAGTAGAACAAAGACTATTCATGGAGGCAAATGACAAGTGGATGAGCGTTGAAGTTTGTAACTGAAGTAGAAAGTATAAGCTCGACTATGCCAGAGAAGAAAAAGAGTCTCGACTGCCAGAGAGGCCGAGGAATCTCAGCATGACATCCAGTGATCCTAAACACGTGGGCAAACCACCAGAAAAGCTAAAGGGTTACCATGATGATCAGACAGAGCACTTGAGAGGTTTAAGAGATTAACGAAGTGTGAGCAGGTAGAGGCATGGTGTACATTGCATGCACAAGGTGTATAGAATCTATAAGTACACGGGATAGAGAAGTGACGTGGTTGTTGTTGTTGAGGTGAAGTAATGCATGTGTGAAGAAGTAAGGGGTGTGCTACAATGGATAGGGATAACAGACAAAAGGTGCATTGAATGGGGATGGCATAGAAATAATAAGAGGATGAAGAACAAAAAAGTGAAAAGGATGCATGCAGGAAGATAGTGAAGAAAATAGAGCAGCGAAATATTGCAGAACAGTGATGAGACTGGTAAGTTGTTGTTGAAAACAATATCACTGTAATAAGTTTCAGTAATTCATATTCATAAACTAGGGTGGTAGGGAGGTGCTAGGGAGGACTGGTTTCCTCAGAGGTTCAAGTAGGTGCTTGAACACAAGGAGTATTAGCTTCCTTCTAGTTGGTGCTAGAGAAACCAGGGAGTAGGTGCTTCCTTCTAGAGAAACCAGGGAGTTGGTGCTTCCTTCTAGTGGGTGCTAGAGAAAACAAAGAGTTGGTGCTCTTAGCAAGTTGCATCTTGCAAAAATAGAGGTTGTAGCCTGACAACGAGTTTGTGCTCATATGTATGATAATGTAAAGAATGTAAATAATACTTATCATATAAAGAAGAAGAGGTGTTTACCTTGTATGGGTTTTCTCGGGAAATATCTTTCTCTATGTTTCTCATATATGTGACTAATGTTGAATGTGCCATTGTTTATTTCCCTGCATTATTGTGATCATCATTGAGTGCCTTGTAAAGATTTTAAAAGAAGCATAATTGTTTAAGTACGGTAACAACTGATTCAACCCCCCCTCTCAGTTGTCCAACAAAACATAGGAAACACTTGAGGATGGTGCTACAGGTATTGAGGGAGCATCAACTATATGCCAAGTTGAGCAAGTAGCCATTTTACCAGAGGAAGATCCATTATTTGGGCCATATGATTTCAAAAGAAGAGATAGTCATAGATACAAAAAGATAAGATTTGTTGAAGGATGATCAACACCGAGGAATGTATCTAAGGTGAGATCATTCATGGGGATTATATGTTACTATGGAAGGTTTATTGAGGGTTTTGCAAATATTTCTCACCCAATGACATATTTTCAAAAGAAGGGGGTGATATTTGAGTGGATTCCTAATTGTGAAAGAAGATTTCAACACTTGAAGAGATTATTGACAAGTATACCAATTTTGAAAATGTTAAGAACCCAATGCTGAATACAAAAGCACCACAACAGATATAGAATAACAATATAGAAAAACCACAACTTTATTATAGAAACCCTTGAGGTAGGGAAACACCATACAATGGATCCTATTATGGAAGGGATCATCTCCTGTTCACTTGCCTCTTCGAGGGGACATCCTCCTATTAAGCTACCACTCCAAATACACTAATTCTCTTCATGTCCCATTACATTGCTTGAACCCCTTTATATAGTGCTACCATCAGCTAAGAACATTATAGAGGAGGAATCTTCTAGAAGTAGAACCTTATAAGAAGTCCTCTTACATTTATTATATCTAATTACCCATTTATTATATCTAACTACCATAGTGGGCCTTATTTAATAATATAGTGGACATAGTCCACCTTACATTGAATGGTCTCCACTATTATCACTATGGGCCCTCTGGGCCCCTCCACTACCTCTCTAGCTACCTTACAAAAAATTCTTGATCCACATGAAAACAAATTTGTGTGTATTAATGCATGCAAAGAAGAGTTAAATGGAGTCCTTAGTCAGAATGGTCATGTTATTCAATGAATCTTGAATACTACAAAAACTATCATTGAGGCTGTCTGTGAGGCCATGTACAAATGCATCCAATCTGTCATCCAATGTGTGAAACAATTGGGCTTTGAATGATTCAAGAATTTATTTTAGGTTTTGAGAAGAAATATCCATCTGATTACCCTATGAACTCTTCAGTTCCTCAACCATCATGAAAAAAAACCAAAAATAGACCCAATAAGTTACAACAGAAAATCGCGGCTTTTTCTGGAAAAGCCCTAAAAAAATGTTGAAGTTAAAATGCTCATAACTTCACTTCCCGGACTACGTTTTGGCTGATTTTGCTTTTGAAATTGGGTAAAATTGTGAGAGGAACTTAGATATGTAATTTATTTGGGCAAATTTGGCCTCCAGATGCTACATAAATAAAACAATTCTCACCGCCGTCCACGGAAAAAATCCTGAAAATTTGCAGATTTTAAAACTTCAATATCTTGACTTCTCGAACTCCGTTTTGGACGATTTTGTTTTTCAAATTTGGTGTTTTTATGAGAGGAACTCAGATATACAACCCTTTTCTGCAATTTTTTCAGATAAATGTACCAAAAAATTTGATAATGTCATGGCCCTCTTTTTTCTTCTTCGAAAAAAAAATCTGCAAAAATAAAAAAATATTTGCCCACAATATTTGCCCACTTGCAAGATACCAGATATATAAAATATGTAGAACAGAAATAAAATGCTAGAAATGGCAGAATAACAGTAAAATATCTAGCATAATATAAACAATAACATATAAATGATATAAGAATAGCAATAGAAATAACACTTTGATTTAGAAAGCAATGGGTTTCTTGGGCAATGCGGTGATGAATAAAATTGTGGGTGCTGCCACTATCAACCAGAATGATAACCTTTCGGTGCTTGATGTAACCAATTAACTTGAGGGTTTGGGGGGCAGAGAAGCTGGTGAGATCATTGAGGGAAATGATCGGTTCCACTTTGGGAGGGTCAGAGGGAGGGTTTATGTCAGTGATTTCTAGTGACTCGGGCATAAGGGGAGTGTCAACATCCTCTTCCGAAATATCCTCAGAGATGGCCATAAAAGGATTTTGTTCCTTACATTTGTGGCCTAGGAAATATTTTTCATCACAATTATAATAGAGGCCTTTGAGTTGGCGTTCAACTATTTCAGCCTTGGTCAATTTTTGGATCTTTAATGGGGTGGAGGGGGTAGTGGGGTTTACTGGTTTAGGGTGAGGGATAAAGGAAGGCTTACGGTTTTGAGAGGAAACAATTTGTTGTGCTTCTTTAGATTTTTTAGTAACCTCCACCCAAGTCATAGGTTGAGCCATGAGGACATGGGCCCAAATCTCCTCCTTGAGGCCACTGATAAAACACTCTCGAAAGAAAGCATCAGTCATGCCCTCTGTTCGAAAAGCTAGGCGCTCAAATGCAACTATGAAGTCTTCTACTGTGCCTGATTGCTTCAATTTTTTCAAATAGCCCAAATGGTTGGTATCAGAGTCAAAGCATTCATAAAGCTCAGTCACAAATTGGGTCCAAGCAATATACCCTTGACAGGAAGTTTTTCTCCATTGCCACCATTGCCAGTGTTCTTGATCTAGATGGAGAACACCATACCAGAGTTTGGCCAAGTCATTTGTAATGTTGTAGAGAGAGAAATAATGTTCCATTTGGGTGACCCAACCAATGGGTTCTGAGCCATCAAATTTGGTTACATCCACCCGCGGAAGGTGTATGTCTCGTTGAAAAGGATGGGGCTGAAAGGAATGGGAAGAAGTTTCACCTTCAGTCTTTGTATGTGCATTAGGAAAAGAGTCATCGGTAGGGATCTTGAGTTTGGTTCAGAGTGATGCAAAGATAGATTCAAGTTGGGTGGTCAGTTCGATTTTGACTTCCGCCATTGCAGACTACAAGGCTGCATTTACGGATGCATTTATGGTGGTATTGATGGATGCATCATGGGAGGCAATAGTAGCACTGAGTTGTTGCACTTCTTGTTGGGTCTCGAGGAAACCGGATTGCAAGGTGTTGAAGCAAGACTCTAGTTCTTGGCTATAGGTATGGGCCATGAGGATGGGTGAACTGAAAAGGGAGTGGGAAGGGTCAGAAATTTTTGCAGAAAAATGATATGGATGAATGTGAGTCCACCTTACATTGAATGGTCTCCACTATCATCACTATGGGCCCTTTGGGCCCCTCCACTACCTCTCTAGCTACCTTACAGAAAATTCTCGATCCACATGAAAATAAATTTGTGTGTATTAATGCATGCAAAGAAGAGTTCGATGGAGTCCTTAGTTAGAATGGCCATGTGATATGTTACAAGTCAAAGAAGTTAAAATAGCATGAGATACATTGTGCCACTCATGATTTAGAACTGGAATCCATAGTGTATGCCTTAAATATGTGGAGACATAATCTCATGGGAGTATGATTCAAGTTAAGGAAAGACAATAGTGGTTTGAAATATTTGTTTGGACAACCAAATTTGAATGCCAGGAAAAGTAGATGGTTGGAATTCCTCAATGAATATGACTTTGATATACATCATATGAAAGGTAAAGAGAACAAGGTGGTTGATGCACTCAATAGGAGAGTGCATGAGATGCATGCTACAACCATTAGAATGTATAATTCATATTTGAAAGACATAATTTTATAGGCTGTAAAATATAATCAACAGTACATGGAAATAAAGGAAAAATTACAACAAGGAATTTTGCAGTAGAAAATTGAAGATTATGAGCTAAGAGAGGATGGGATCCTCATGTACAGGGGTATATTTTATGTGCCAAAATTTTCAGGAGTTGAAAATTTTGGTGTTAAAAGAAATGCATAATGTGCCTTATGCTAGGCACCCAAGGTACCAAAAAAATATTGCAGCTATCAAGAGCCAATATTATTGGCCAAGTATGAAGAAAGAGGTGGTTGATTGTATACCCAAATGTTTGGAATGTCAAAAATTCAAGGATGAGAACAAACCATCAACTGGTTTTCTACAACCATTAACCATTCCTGACTAGAAATGGGAAGTTGTAACAATGAATTTCATCACTAATCTTCCTAGAACTACCAAGAAGCATGATTCCATCATGGTGGTGGTGGATAAGCTTACTAAGGCTTCCCATTTTATTCTAGTGAAGCTAAATCACAAGGTAGTGAACATTGCATATATCTACATGGGATAAATTTCTAGACTTCATGGTGTGCCTAAGACAACTGTGTCTGACAAAGATCCCAATTTTACATCAAAGTTTTGGAAAGGATTATTCAAAGGATTTGGGATAAATATAAAATTTTGGACAACCTATCATCTAGAGTCATATGGGAAAACAAAAAAGGAAAATCAGGTGATTGAAGATATGCTAAGGATGTATGTTATGGATAAATTGTCAAAATGGGAAGACTACCTACATTTCATTAAGTTTACTTATAACAATGGGTATCAATCATATTTAAATATGATCTCATTTGAGGAACTTTATTTCTTAAAATGCAACACGTCGGTGAGATGGGACAACCCAGCGGATAAAGTAGTAGTTGGGCCAAAATTGCTCAAGGAAATGGGGGAAAAGACGAAGAAAAAAAAACAAAATTTAAAGGCTCCTCAAGACAGGAAGAAAAGGTATGTTGATAAAGGTGGAAAATAGAGAGAGTTTAAAGTGGGTGACCATGTGTTCTTGAAATTAAAGGAAACAAAAAGTTTCTTGAAGTTGGGGAACTGTTCAAATCTTAGATCACATTATTGTGGGTCATTTGAAATCCTAGAGAACATTGATCATGTTGCATACATACTTGCAATACCTACATCCATGTGCATTTGTTGTAATATACGGGAAAGTAGGGAGTGTTACCATTAGAACCTTACATAGCCATTATAGATATACATGCATACACATAGACATATAGAGAGACATACACAAGTAATGAGAGACCAAAGAAGAGTCCTTTATTATATGATACACATTACAACACAATTACATATATACTCTCCAATGAATCTATCTGAGCCTTCATGTTCTTATATATTTATACCTATAACAGGAAGTTGTAACTACTTAACTTCCTGGGTCGATCGATTAATAGAGACTACAATCTAATTCTACTTCTAACTATGCCAGTCAAATGACAAGTTCTAAGTCGACCGCAGGGTCTAGTTGACATAGTCAACTAGATCCTACAAAATATCCCCCCACCTCAATTCCTTGCTTGTCCCAAGCAAGGAGGGGTCATACAAAATAATTTGTTTCATATTTTTATTACAATATTACAGTATGGAGAAGTATAGATGAAGAGAGAAAGATTAGTATGTAAGAAGAAGAGAAAAAACATTTATGTGGTCAACCGACTTAGGGTACTATTTTCGACTGAGTTGTTGTGTTGGAGTTCCACAACTAGCTTAGTCGACTTCCTTTTTATTTTCAATTTCCATGCTGAACTTGAATTTTTTTTGAATAATACTAGGGGATGAATTATTTGTTTGTTGGATGAATTCGCACCAAGTGCTGACCACCTGCTAAGCTTCGATAATTAGAATCTTCAACAGGGTAATCAAGTTGAATCTCTCTATTATACTTGATGTCTGAGAAGTTCCTGAATCTTGATCAATTTGTTGTTCTGCATGTTGCAGTTTACCTATGAGCTAGCTCAGGTGACTGGTTTCATGTTTTGTTTCTAGTTGTAGTCTATGTCATTCCTTCTTCCATTCTTTCTCTTGATGTGATAGTTCTCTTTTATTGCTCTTTATTTTTCCAACTGCATGTTGAGGGATTATTTTACTTTTTTATCCTTGTTCGAGTTCCTTGTCCTTTCTATACTGTTGACTACAACTCTTTGTACCTGACATTTATTGAATTCTTCTGTAAAGTGAGTCATCCATTTGTTTATCTCCGAGCTTAGTGAGCTAGCTTCTTTGGTTAATTTATGTATGTTCTAATTGAATGCTTTCATATTCTGTTGTTCTTCTTTTAAGACCATGTTCATTTTTTCTTGGGATGTCTGGACTTCTTTGAGTGCTAAGTCACATTGTTGGTTGACTTCTTCTTTTTCTTTCTTCAGTGCTTGTACTTGTTGTCGGTAATTCGAGTTGTTTTTTATCATTCTGTCGATGAGTTCCTTGAAGCATTCTAAGGGGCTCTATACCTCTAACCTCTATTCTATCCCTTCATTCATCTCGACTGCTTGTTTTCATCCTTTCAATATATTATTTTGTTCTTGTTTTAGTCGTTCATCTCATCTTCTTTCTTTCAACACCTTCTTCCATTTCCTTTTTTATTCTTTTGAGATAGCTCCATGTAAGTTGAACAAATGTTTGTTAGAAATGGTGGTTGGGTCGAATGACGTTTCGACTGATAGCCCTAGTTGGGTTACTTTTCTAGTCATTCTAATGGTGATAATGGACAACTTCCTTTTCTTTCGTTTATTTGCAGATTTGGGTGTTTGGCCATCTTTTGTTACCATATGTTGTGTTGTCGAGATGCTTTGTTCACTCATTTCATATTTTTATTCTTCCTCGTGATGGGTGTTTTGTACCTCCATATCTTATTTTTCCTAGAGATTTGTATCTTATACATTAATATGCTTAGTGTCCATGGGATCTATCTCTGGTGAAGTTTTTTCAATCTGCAACTTTTTGACATTCTCTGCTTGGGTACTTGGAGTGTCATTTTCTAGTTCTTCTTTATCATTTTTGTTAATCCCAACCTTATGCGTTTCAATTGATCTCAAGAATTATTATTGTTTATATGATGGTTCAAATGGATGGGATTCCTCTTGCTTTGTTGATATGGTTGGCTCATCAACTTGTATTGATTTAACTGAATGTTGTGGTGACATCGGTTTTCTAGTCGACTATTGTTGTACCAATTGCGTGTTGATTTCTTCGCCTGACTCCTGCTGCTCCATGTCAATAGTTTATATCTCGACATCATACATCTTGACTGGTTGATCTCACTCTGTGGCTTTAGATGATTCATTGATAATGTGTTTCCTCTTATTTTTATTTGTAGGTAATTCTTCTATGACCGAGATGGTTCTACAGGGGGTGACTCCCTAGTGAGGTTGGTTGTAGAATTATGTGTCTTTTCTTGCTTGGTGTTACTTTTGGTCTTAATTCCCATTTTGTCATGTTCACTGTAACTTTTGTTGCACTAAAAAAGGTATTTATTCTCTCTAAATTCTTATGCCCCTTTGCTCCTCTTGTTTAAATTTTCCCCGAGAGAGATATTTATGTTCTTCACTTTATCAAAGGCCTCCTTCATTTGTGGTCCATAGAGGAATTGTATATCTTCTTCATGGTAGCAATTTCTTATTGATTTTGTTGTAATTTGATGATGATATTAGAGGTGATACTTTTCATTTATTATTAAATGATCTGTGTCGATCTCAATGATTCTTCTTAAACAACTTTCTTCCCTTTGTTCTTTTTATTTAGTTTTCTTATTTTTCCTAGGGAAGGATTTGGAGGGACAATTGTCAAAGCTTGTAAGTCTTCAAAAAATATAACTGTGTAGAGAGAAACTTCTCTTTCTTCCTCTTTCTTTCCAATAGTCAATGGAAATAATAGAGGCATCCCCGCTTGTTGTGCCTCTGATGAAATTTCTAAGTTCTGATTGATTTGTCTTTCCAATTTTGTGAATACTTCTTCCACTTTCGATTGGTAATGTAATTCTTTTGGTTCTAGCGCAGACGTGAATCTGCACCAAAGATTTATGCAGTCTAGTTTGAGATGAAAATGGCAAGGTGATGAAATTTCTTGATGTATTGATTGCTTGGATAGCCATATGTGGGTACTATCTTTCATGCCTACGACCCACAACTAGAACATATCTTATGGTGGAAGTTATTTGGATGTACCTATTTGACTTGAAGAGAAAACTCTGTACTTTTCCATTGTCAGGGTCTTCTTGGCTGTGAATGTTTCTTCTCCTACAGGTCCATAGTGTTCCATTTCAATCCATATTAGCAATGATGGAAACTTAATGTCTTGAAATGAATCTTGAACTTCCTTGTTGTTGGTTTTGAGCATGCCGGTCAAATGTTCCTCCCAATTGAACCTTTCTGAATTTTGATACACTTAAGATATTGCCTCAACTATTGTCATATTATGTCGGATGCCTGTCTTTCTGATGTGAAGCACATATAAATTATGATGGCATCCCATCAGGATTTTGGGTAGGTGATTTTGTTGATCAACAATCCCTTAGAGGTTTTGGATATCACCAAACCTGTTAAGAACTAAATCCAGTCATTAGAATTGTCCGATTTGGGTACTTTGGCCCCTTCCGTTGGGATTCCCAAGATCTGGTAGAGAAGTCTGCCAATTATTGCTATGGACTCATTTAACTAATGGTATCCCTGATGATATTGAATAACAAATGAATTTTTATTCTTCTTCTTTCCATCAAACCATGTCATCTACTTGTGGGGCCCCAAGGATATGTCATATTCCTTCTTTTTCCAGGAATTCAATTTCTTCTTTCCAATTTCCTTACTCCATTTCCCACTCTGTGAAATTTATCCAATGCTTTCTCTAGTATGTTTCCTCCATTTTCACGAGCCAGATATTTTTCATGTGGATTTTCAATGGAGTTGTGGTGGCTCTGTCAAAAACTTTCCTCATTCTTGAATCTTCTGTTTCTCTATTGACTTGACCTCTCATCCTCAACATTTTTTTATATTGGTTACTAGTTTCTAGCAGTGTTGGAGGATTTACTGGTTCAGTTGTCTACTGGCTTTGTGCTATAGTTGTCTATGGAGGTGAGAATAATAGTGAGGAAAAGACATATTATTCTTCCAAATTTATAGATGGTGGTGAAAGAATTGGGTTTAATGCATCCAACTATCCTCGTATGTCATGCTCTTCTATCATAAAGATTGGTGGTATGAGTGGGTTTAGCGAGTGGATGTTTAAATCATTGTTGGGTTGAAATTCGTTTACATCTCGTCAACTATTACTTGCAATATATTGTTGTTGAATGTCATGCATATCAGTATATTCATCAGTTGTATGGATGAATGTACAATCGTCATTTCCATCATTAATATACACGTCAAATTTTCCTTGTCCTGTATTTAATGCTCCATCTTTCTTGACGTCAGTTTTTTCTTGGTCGGCGTTGTCTTAGACCCGATCAATGAAGTTTCCTCTATTTATATGTGGTCGATACGTAAGCCTACTGACTGGAGTTCTTGAGCCATATTTATTACTTGATTGACTTAGTCTATGTTGGTGATGGCTTGGTTGTTCATTCATTTTGTTGATTTTTTCTGACTCTGAATGATGTCATCTTTTGTTCTGCCAATCATTTTCTCTTGATTTATATTTGTATGATCATTTCTCGCCTGATCTGTGCTTTCTTTAAACTCGCTTTCTTTCTCTTGGACTGATCCTTTCATTGGATTCTTTTCTTATGAGTATTTTTCTTAAGTTAGTTGAATGTGTAGAATGTCGAGAATATCCTCTACTACCTTGTCTCAGGCTTGACCACATGCTACTTTCTCTCTCCATTTTACTTTATTTCTTCTTTTCCTTTAGTTTTATGGTTACTCTTTAAATACTTTAACTTTTCATTTTTTTATACTTGAATTTTTCTAACTTTCTTTTTTGTTTATTAATTTTAAGAAAGTTTTATTTCTTATAAGTTTGATTAGTTATTTTAGTCGGCTCTTGTTGGAAACTCCCTCCTAAAATTTGCCAACAGGGTTCTTTTATTTTTATGCTTGATATTTCTTTAAACGAACCCCATTAATTCGTTTCTTAAATGGATTCCTCAATAAGGTTATGAGTTGGACCACTCCAGTTGGTCGAATTTATTTCACCACATAAGGCCCCAACCATGTTGTTTCCAATTTTATGGGTTTCCTTTTATATGTTTGTCATACAGTAAGACTAGGTCTCCATCTTTTATATCCTTTTTTTTAAGTGATGATCATGCCATGCTTTTTTCTTGTTGCTTCTGAACCTCCTGGTGATGAACCATTATTAACCTCTCTTCTTCCATCTTGTTTAATTGGTATAGTCATTCGTTCAATTTTTTTTTCTTGTTGAATTTTTCTATAGTTGCGACCCTATCGGAATTAGTCCAAAATTGTAGCGGGATCATAACTTCCTGGCCATAGACTAGCTTGAATGGAGTTTGTCCAATCGATCTTTTCAATGTTGATCTATACGCCCATAGGATTGTGGGAATCTTATCATCCCAAACATCTTTATTTATTCCATAGATATTTGTAATTCCCTTGTGTAATATTTTATTAAACAATTTGACTGCTCTATTTGCTTGTGGGTGATAGGCTGCCATTTTTCTATGGTCGATTAAGAATTTTCCCAACATAACTTTATTTGTTTCATTTACAAAGTGAGTTCCCTGGTCACTGATTAGTGTCAAATTACAACCAAATCTTGTGATGATGTTCTTATAGATGAATTTAGTTACTACCTCTTTGGTACAAGATTTCATCGACTCATCTTTTTTTTTCTGTTAGTCACATACTCAACTGTAATGATTATGTACTTGGCACCAGTTCTTCTTTCCCTCTATGGGAATGGCCCAATGAATTCAATAGCCCAAGTTTTGAAATATCTATTAGGTTTTATTGAACTTAGTGGAATTTCATTTATCCACAAGGTTCGTCCAAGTCTTTGACAACTATCACATTTTTTAACTTGATCCTGACAATATTTATGCAAATTCGACCATGACAGGCCTGCTTGTAATAATTTCATGGCTGTTGTGTGAGCCTGAAAATTTCTTCCAGGTGCTGCTACATGGGATTCATTGATGATATCCTCCCATTCATGTTCTGGAACACATGTTCTTAACACATCCTCCATTCCCATTTTGTATAAGTATCTCTTAATGATTGTGAATGGTGAAACTTTCATGGCTAGAGTTTTATTTTTGTTTTTCGGGAGGTCCTCCAGGGCCTTTCCTTATTCTAATAAATTGGAAATGTCTTCCAAATACTTAGGTGATGATTTGACTCTAAATAAGTGTGCATCTGGGAGGTCATCATCTATGCCTACCGAATCTTCTCATGTTTCTAGTCATGACAGGAGATCAAGTCGAACATTATTTTTCCCTAGTTGAATGATTACGTCAAATTCAAATTCTTGAAATAATAGTAACCACCGACAGATATTGACTTGATGGAATGGTTTATTGACCAATAATTTTAGTTCTTGATGGTCTGTGAAATATGTGAAAGGGTTTTCCAATAAATAATGACAGAACTTTTGTAGTGCAAAAGTCATTGATAATGCTTATTAATTCATAGTCGAATAGTTTCTTTCTTGTTAATTTAGTTTCTGACTTTCATATTCATTTGGGCCATCCATTGTGTCATAGTATGGTTGAGATAGAACTGTCTCGACATCTACATTTGATGCATTGACATGGACATAAAAATTTCTCGACCACTATGGAAATTTGAGAATTGGTGCTTCAACCAACTTCTTCTTTAAAAATTCGAGAGATTCTTGGTAGTCTTGTCTCCATTTGAATTTGAAATATTTTTCATAGAAGCTCGTCCAATGTGAGGGTGATGTTTGAGTAGTGGCATATAAATTTCCTATAATAGCCAGTATGAACTAGTAGAATTTTGATTTGTTTTTTTATTTATAGGGGGGTTTTAGATAAAGGATAATATTTATCTTAGCCATGTGGACCTTCACCCCATATTTACATACCACATGTCCTAGAAGGATTCCAATAGGTGTGGAAAATATGCATTTTCGGATGTTTAGTGATAGTTGAATTTGTCTGCATCGTTCTAACATAAGTCGAAACCATTGTATGTGATTTCTGAGTAGACTATAGATTGTCTAGTCATCGAAGTATGAAACCATGGTTTTGTAGATGTACTCTTGGAATTATTTGACCACTATTCTTGAAAAAAAACACTATTCTTGAAAAAAATGTTGGCGCATTATTCAGTTTGAATGGCATGACTCTATAGGAAAAAGATCCAAATTCCGACATGAAAGTTGTTTTCTGTTGATCTTCTTTTGCGATTAGCACCTAGTTATATCCCGAGAATCCATCAGTAAATGAATAAGATTCATGAACAACATATTCATTTATGATTTCATCAGAGAAAAGGGTGGGGAATAGATATGTCATAGTTTATTTATTGATTCCCCAGAATTCAACACAATTTCTTAACTTTTTTGGATCATGCATCTTTGGTTGTACCACCATGGGACTTTCCCATTCTTCCTTGTCGATAGGATAAATAATTCCTTCTTGTAGCATTCCTTCTATTTCTTTTTGAATGATCAGTTTGTACTTATGTTGTAACTTGTATGGTCATTTTGTAATTGGCTTCATTCCCATAATCAGTTTGATCTTCATTTCACCCATTTATTCTACAATTCATTTTAGGTGTTTGTAGTCGCGTGCAAAAACATCTTGATACTCTTTTAATAGACTGACTATGTCATTTGTTTTCTTGTTACACCAATAATCACCTAATCACACCATTTTTGGTTGACCACCATTTGATATGTCTAATTCCTTCATTCTTATTTATGCATCCATCCATTCTAGTGGATTTGCTTCGTCGAGATGGCATTCTACTTCTTCAATTTTCATAAATCTTTTTGGGAAGTCGGGTAATTCTTGGTCTTATTTATGTTGCATGACTATACTTAATACTTATTTCACATGATTATACAATTCTGGATGGTATTTCTTCCATTGGAATCTCTGTCCTGGCCATTTTGTATTCTCCATATAAATTCTCTGTGTAGTCGAGATTTCCTTATTTTCTACAAACACAAAATTGCAAGTCGATGTCGATCCTCCATTGAATAGCATCTTTTATTTTTCTTTATATTGAGCTGGTGAAGGAATTTCTATAAATATTTTCATTTGAACTGTTGCATCTTTCAATTCTTCCTCTACTGGATTAAATTCAAAGTCTTGGACAAAATTTATTTTGATTTCGGCTCAGTTGGAAGTGTGGCCGCAGGCTTCTTTAATTTTGTACCTATTATCCCCTAGCCTAGGGATAACTAAGGAGATCATGTCTCAAGGCCCACAGGTCCTAGACATGGAGTACCAAGAGCCAGAAAACTTTGGAATGGCCTTGGAGGGCTACTCTTTTCATCATTGCAATCCACTTATCACCACCATCAATATCCATCCCACCAGCTTGGTCTTGGAGTAACTATGAGTATTTCTCCATGAGGTAATGATTTCGGGTATCATGGTATGTATCTCTCTGATTTTTGAAGCACTTGAATATTTTGTATTGAATCCTTCTTCATTTCATGATGTTTGCTTGGAAATTATTCTCTTTTCCTTGTTCATACTTGGAGGGGTGACAATATTCCATAGTAAAGCCATTTCCCTTTAGGATGGGTTGCTATTGGGTGGATCTGTGAAAGGTCATCATCCATTCCCTCCATACTTACCATTTTACATATTTATTCATTTCATCTCCCCTATCCTTGTTTGGGAATTGGGATTGACTACACTAGGAAGGGTTGTACCTTACCTCATGCGAAGAAGGGGGTAAAGGCCCAGAGGGTAAAAGTAGTTGGAAAGAGTTAAAGGAAAATTTTGAAACCTTTGATATGCTTCACCCAGGGATCCACGAGAAAGAAGTGAAAAGATTCTCAGTAAGAAAAGGGGACCCATAATATAACATAAACACTCAAGGTATTAGTTTATGGATAGGGGGTCTCATCATGATATGGCCTATTATTACCATGGGCATGTAGCGAAATCACACTACCATCTATTTGGTCACCAAACCAGGGTAGTGGCTCTTGTTGGCATGAACAAGAGAAAGGGGGTCTCATCACAAGATAACCTTCTCATTTTCATGAAATGTTTGTGGATAACACTGTCACCTCTTGTCATCAAGCCAAAACAGTGGCCCTCAACTATTTTCTTGAAGCACAAGAGAAAAAGATCAAAAGAAATAAAGCTAAGAATAAAAGACAATGAATGGGATAGGAAACAATTGTTTATGAGAAGGTGAATATAACCTTATACAAAGGTACCCATAGGTAATAATTCATATTTCACTGTTATTACATGCAACCCATGCCCAAACATCCACCCCACTCCACCTCATACACTTGCATGACCTAGATTAGACCCCACCTGCGAAACATCCCAAAATTAAGAGAGGTTAGCACAATACTACACCTTGAGACCTTCTCCAAACCTAACTTGTTAAATTGCATAACATCTTTGAAAATTTGTCTGGGTTAAGGGGGGTTTGATGCACATGTTTGGGTAATTTAATTATTGGATGTGATTTACATGCTATGATCCTTATGACTTATGAACCCCTGGAGGGCTTACTTATTGTTGTTGCGGGACCTCTCTCGGTGGATAGGTACACATGAGGGAATGATTAGCTCAGACCTTCATGGGGGCTTAAATCCCACAGATGGATGATGAAACCGTAGCTAGGGGTAAGAATAAATTCAAGACTTGCACCAGGAGAAAGAAGGATGTTTCCTTTGGAGGCACCCTAGTAGACCTAGACCCAAGGGACCTTGATCTTCCCACATGGATGTTATCCCTTGAGTTCCCTGAACATCTCCATCATAGCCATAGATGTCACCCAGAGCTAGGGTTTCATCTTTGGAGTCATTTGTGAGCCTGGTGGCACATGGGGGCATAATTTGGGGCTTCTCGAGGCCAAGTGCCCCACTTTTCCAGCCCAACGTTTCACTTATGGGGATCAACGCCACCCTAGAGGGGCATGACATCACCCTTGGAGGTGTTTCTAGATGAAAATTAATTTTATTTATGTCAAAATTGAATTTTGTTCTAAATTGGCCAGGTTCGCCTTGTTTTTGACCTAAAAATTAATTAAAGGTCAAACTTTTGTATAAATAAACATAAACTACTCTCATTTTTACTTAAGAACTTTTCCTTGGAGACACGAGGTCTTAAATTTGCACCCTATTAGGATTATTGTCTTAAATTTTGAGGCGCCACTCTTGTTTAAGGCTAGATTTTTTAACTTGGATCAATTTTGGAAGTTTTATGGTGATCTTGGATGGTATTCTCATGATTATTCTTGGTGCAAGTAAGTGAAATCTGCATTTTTTCATCTATTGAATGGTTTATTGTATGGTTTTATTTTCTCATACAAGATTATGAGATTGCATGGTGTATTTAATGCTTGAAGTAAAAAACTTAAGTTGCTACTTTTATACTTTTTATTTTCCAAGCTTTTCATTAATTGATCTAGTAACTAGTGAAACCCTAGAGCCCTAAATTTCTATCACTCTAAGGGTTTGGAATTAGTTATTGTTGCATAATTTTTTATGCCATAAGAAGGCTAATGAGAGAAAGGCTCTAGGTCCTACAATTTCCTACACCCTAGCATATTGTCTCGAGGTCAAAACGTAGGAGGACTTAAGTTACTACTTCTCCTAGGCCTTTTCCCTCTTAGACTTTTGTGCATCATCATCATTGATTTGTATCCTTAGAAGAATATTTCCACCTTGACTCCATTACCCTTGAAGGCACTATTCCTCCTCTCTTACCTCTTAAACGAAATCAACTCAAGCTCCTTCACTTCATACTCAAACACTTTCACTTTATACTCTACTAATTTGCTAACCTAGTCTAGAAATACTAAAAAATAATTTGATGATGTCATAATCACTACTACAACTATCAGTTTGTAGTTGTACTATCAATAAATGTTAAAGTGTATTTTCAATTTCCTTTATAGAGTGAAAATTATGAAGATGTTATTGCTATCATAGTGGTTGTTACAACCATTGTTGCAACCCTTAACATCCCTAAAAGCATCCATAAAACCATTGCGAATTTGTACAAAGAAAACCATAATAATTGGATATTGAAGTAGTGTATTATTGCTCTATTATAGTACGTTTTTTGAAGTGGTTTTATTACTGTCATCATCATTAATTAATGTTGTTTGGAAAACCATTTAAGTCATTCATTGACTTGTATTTATCTTGAAAAGTGAGAGTGACAAACCATTATCAAGTTTGCAAGACTATTGTATCTCTTCCTTGTCATCATAAATTGCACCTTTAATGATACATTGTTGCTATTGTGATATCACTTTC
>CBVK0102647001.1:0-12046 GCA_900067695.1 Picea abies
TTGGTATCTACGGAATACCTAAAAACATTGTATATATTGTATGGTGAATGTTGAAATTCAACATAATGACAATAGGAAAGGTTTTCCTGGTTGAGGGTTTCCAGTATAAAATCTTTGTGTACTCTGTGTATGAGCCATTGATTAAATTCTGATTTTCTTAAGAATCTATATGCATTTCTTTACTTCATAGGTTTAAAACTTACAATTATTATATATATACATATTTTTTCCTTATGGATAAAACATTTTGCACAAATGTATTTACATATGCATGTATGTGTTTTTTTTACTTTTATGTGTGAGGAATATGCCAATCTAATACTTGATTAGCCAATGTATTAGTTATTTGATTAGATCTCCTAGGAACATGAATATAAGTAATATAATAAAAATAGCATTCTAACAGACTTACCCTAAGGAATCATTAGTGAAGGGTGCGATCATAGACACGGTATATTCCATTTAACTTAGCCATGACTAGTTGAACATCTAGATAAACCCAAAGGTGATAAATTCCATGTGACAAGGAATCAAGCAGTAATTATATTAAGGCATTGTACTCGACAAAATTCTTGGTTGCTTCACCCAAAAAAATACCTCCAGAAGACATCAACTGAACAAAGGGCATGAAGATCACCCAAGCTGTGGAATCAAGCCTTTGAGTGTGTCGACTAGCACCATCCACAAACCCAACATAGACTTCAGAATCACTTGACATATTCCATAGTTAAAAGAAACACAATAAACTACATGTCCACAGGACAAAAAAAAAAAAAAATTATAAATAAATATGTCCACAGGACAAAAAAAAAAAAAAATTATAAATAAATATATACATTATATACAAGAAGTCACACCCATGTGATCGACCTAAGCGTAATACTTCTTAAGGTAGATCACATTTCTAGGCTCTGAAAGAGAATTACCCTCAAAATAAGCCAGTTGATAGGAATCCTTCTCTAAAACTTTCTTAACAATGAATGGTCTAAACCACATGGGTTTGAATTTGCCTTCCCCCAAGGCATCTTTACTTTGGCCATAGACCAAGACAAGATGGCCTTTGGAGAAAACTCCAAGGAGGATAGACAGATCATACTGACACTTGACACATTTTTTGTGAGCCTTGTTGGCTAAGGCTGCATCTCGACGTTGCTCATCAAGCTGCTCGAGATATAGAAGATGCTCTTCAAGTTGAGTAGTGTTGAGAAGTAGTTCCACTACCAACTTAAGAGAGGGGATTTGGAATTATATGGGAAAGAATTCCTCTATCCCGTAACGAGTTGGAAAGGAGAAATAACATTAGCAGTCTTGACTAAGGTTCGATAAGCCCAAAGTGTCGAGTACAACATAAAATGCCAATTCGACTTGGCCGAATTGATAGTCCGTTGGAGGATAGTCTTGAGAGACTTATTAACAACCTCCACTTGGCCATTCTCTTATGGGTAGTAAGGTGACAAATTTTCTTTCTTAAACCCCAATTTTGATGTTAACTTAGACATCATTTTGTTCTGGAAGTGACTTCCATGGTCTATGACAATCTCCTTTGACATACCAAACTTGGATACAATATGGTTAAAAACAAAAAGTGCAGTCATTTCTCCATCATTGCTAAATGTTGAAATGGCATTGAGCCATTTAGTGAAGTATTCTACCACCATGATGATATAATGATGGCCCCTAGCTAAAGTTGGGTGGCATGTAGTGAAATCAATCCCCCACTTGGTGTAGGGACCAACAAAAATAACTAGAAACATGGGAGAAAGGTGTGCCCACATATTCCAAGAGAAGAAATGACATGGGTGAAACTTCTTGACCTCCTCTACACAATATTTGATCAACAATGGCCATAATTATCCAGCACAAATAATTTTATGGGTTATTCCCAACACAGGAAAGTGATTGCCACATGCTACATTGTGGTAGTCATTCAACACAAGCTCTACCTCTTCATGAGTTATACAATGACAGAGAATGCATTCAACTCCTTGATGATATAAAGTATAATTGATGATAAGATAGTTCCATGATTGATGGTGTATTCACTGATTCTCATCACGAGAAGTAGAGGAAGGGAACTTCAAATTTTGAAGATACACAAGTATATCTCCATACCAAAAGTCCAATGTACAATAAGGAAAAAATCCCCATTGATCAGTGACTCTTCGGGAAAATTGTTACCACTTTCAAACAGGAGTTCCAAAATTAGTTCAGCAAAGACCAAGGACTTTTAGATTTTTCCAAAACAAAATCCAAGTCAATTTCTTGCAGGATGAATATCCATCGACTTATTTTCCCGTCGATGACATGTCATGTCAACACATATTGAAAAGGGTTCACGAAAACTACGACGGTGGTCTTGCGAAGTAAGATGTAATGATGGAATTGTTGGACAACATGGAAAACTAGGAAATCAAGTTTATCAAGATGGGTGTAGCTGATTTATGATCCTACCAAGCCTCGAATAATATATTAGATAACATGCTCTTTGAGCCTGTCATCTTCTTGGACCAATACCATGCCAATAGTATACTCTGCGGCAGCTAAATACAACAAGAAATCATTGACATAATCTGGAGCACTGAGAAGAGGGGCAGATGTAAGAGAACATTTCAACGCTTTGAAAGAGCACTCATCCACTTCATGCCAACAAAATGGGACCCCTTTATTCAATAGACACATAAACCCTTTAGTAATATTGACATAGTGAGTAATAAAGAGCTAAAGAAATTTAGCCTTCTATAGACTTTGGAGCTGGGGGATTGTGTGTAGGGTAGTAAATTGAACTATTTCCTCAACCTTCATAGGATCGACCATGATCCCTTTAGTTGACAAGACAAAACCTAAAAAGTGACCCGATGTTACTCAAAAACTACACTTATTCGGATTAAGATGAATCTGGTAGTAGTGACACCTCTCAAAGATAAGTCATAAGTGGGAGGGATGATTGAATCTCTTATGAGAAAGTGATGTCATATCATCAATATACGCTTTGAGTATATGTTTTAGGTCGTGGAAGCTGAACGACATGGCCCACTAAAAATTGGCTCCAACATTCTTAAGGCCTAAAGGAATTTTCCTGTATGCAAATGTACCCCAAGGATATATAAATGCCATTTTATGTTGATCCTTGGGTTTGAGTTGAATCTAGTTTTACCTAGAAAAAAATTCCATAAAAGAAAAGACCTCACAACCCACTTATTCATCACCAATATGGTCAATGAATAGGGTTGGAAAATTATCTTTTGGGAAATCTTTGTTCAGATCATGAAATTCCATACACACATGGATCGTACCTTGTTTTTTGTTGATAGGAATAGGGTTCGATACCCATACCTTCAATTTCACTAGATAGATGAAACCAACCTTAATGAGTTTCTCCACCTTAACATTGATGGTCACTACCTTGCAAGGATTGACTGAGTGAAGCTTCTTCCTGACAGGCTTAGCATCGGCTTAAGTTGTAATCTCTTGTTCAACTATACATGGGTCAATTCCTAGCATCTCCTCACAAGAAAAGGAAAAAATGTCACAAAAATCTTTAAATAATTCAGTATAGATCTGAATCTCCTTGGAGGAACAATTTTCTCTGATGAAGATGTTTTTCATGACGCTAGGGGTCCTAGAGATGTCGATAGGAATATTTTTATCTATAATTTCCATTTTTCCCTTGGAATAGATTCTGTGCGTGGATAGAGGGTTAACATGACAAGTGGTATCTCCATTGGTGGTCATAGTAAACTCTCCTACCTCTACTCTCCTCAACTCAGGTAAAAAATAAGATCTGTTGTGAAGATCATCCCAAGGTCTATTCGACCCAGTCATTTCCTCCAAAATCTCCTCATCAGAGGGTAAGACAAAGCCCAAAGGATCATGAGTGGAAAGAGATTCTTCAACCCAAATAGGCTCAAGAATGGGATCTATCTCCCATGAGGGAGTTGGATCACAGTTAACTAAGGCCTACTGGAAAATATTATACACAACCTCAACAATGGATAAGAGAATATCCATTCCAGGATTCCCTATCCCTTCCATTGAAGATGATGGGGAAGGTAAACTCTACAGGTCATTAAAGTAACTCATTCTAAAAGAAATGACTTGAAAAATTAGAGACTTCGGCTAATCAGGGATAGCCAAATAAACTCGACATCATTGGCATGCCATGGATAATCAAAAGTCCCCATTAGAGATGGAAACGATCTGGCACCTAAGTTGACGGTACCTGGTTGCAAGTTTTCAATCATCAGGACTGTGGATACCCCCGATGAAGGGTCAGGACATGAGAAGGATAACTGATCAATGGTTATGATCCAATCTTCGTGAGGAAAAAATAAGACCTGAAAAACAAAGGATACAACTACTTCCATAGTGTATTTCCAACTCCATCCTAACAAGATATTGTAGTCGAGAGGTGCATCAACTACTTCTACCTTGACGCACATAGTTTTCCCCTCCAACTGCATGGGGAAGGAGGGAATTATGCCATGTGGTCTAAAATATCGGTCGTTAAATGTGGTTAGCAATGTGGGAAATAGGCACAAATCGGATTGGCCAATGGCCTTCCAACATGCCAACGACATCACGCAAGTCGAGGCACCCTCATCAACTACTGTACGAAAAAAGTTTCAGGTCAATGATTTCATCGTAAACACCACTACTATCATAAAAGAAACATGGTGAGGAATACAATGTTTATAATCTATAGAATAAAAAACAATTATTCCCGAGTTAGTAGTCTCCGCCACTCCCAAGGAATAAAAAAAGTATTTCCTCTGTGAGGGGAAACTTTGGAGAACTTACAATGTAGACATTGCACAAGGAGTTTGTGCCATGTCCTCCACAATGGAGTATTTCTAAGCAACCTTTGCATTTGGTTTCTGAGAGGCCTTTTTAAACACACTCTTAGGGATGTGAGTCACTGTTTCTCCCATAGTCTTCTCAATTTGAAGAGGAGGTGGTTGGTTGGAGGCTTCTTTTCCCTTCTCAACAGATTCTGGAATTCCATAATTATGAGCCTTGGTCTACAAATGAGAATCTAATCTCATCATATACATGTTTGTGGCTTTGTTATTAGCATTAGGCACATACACTCCCTGATTTCCCCCAAACACATTTGTGGATGAGGAAGCTTGAGACATATTTTTACTTTGTGGGAAAGGGTTGGTTAAAACAATAGGTTGTTTCTATGCCAATATATTTTGGGCCTCCTCAATATGAGGGAATTTCCTCCTCAAGTTGAGGGCATTGGTGAGTCAAGTGATCATTCGTGAAAATCTTACATGAAAACTTCACCTTCCTCTATTTTTTTTTACCCTCGCCATAATTATTCATACCCTTCTTATCCCCTTTACCCTTCTTGTTTTTAGATTTCCTCTTTCCCTTAGATTGTTGGTTACCCTTGGGATTTTTCAACTGCAAACTATGTACATTCGATGTTTCAGTTGTAGGGGCAGCCGGAGAAAGATTTTTGTTGGCCATAGTTTGTTGAATTGATAAATGTTGTAACTGGTTAGTCAATTGATCTGTGAGATTAGTTTGTGCCGAGCCTACTATGCCATTGGCGTGAGGCCCATAATTTTATTTTGTCTTGTTGAAAGTTAACCATGGTGCATCTCGAAGGATCTTGTACAACATATTAGATTGAGAGTAAATCAACTCCAGTTGTTGGGCTCTCATGATAACCTCTTCTTCATAAAAAAACCCAGATGTCGTGACTTCTTTGAATAGACATAGCACCAAGGACTTTAGGAACCAATTGAGATAAAATGTGGTAGGGACCTTCACTTTGATCAAGATCTTTCATCAATGCTATTCTCAGATGTGATCCGAGATATGGACGACGTTGGTTTGCTTGAAATTGGCTAGAAACTCAGTGCCAACATCATATCTTACTAGCAAATAGAAATAGTTTAAGAAAACCATATCCAGGTTGTTAAAGTAAGCATACTTCGAGCTATCAAGCTCGATATACCATTTCCCAACACCCCCTATTAGACTAAGTTGAAAAAAACACAACTGAATGGATTCATCCTTTAATGAGTTGGATGAGCACCATAAATGAAATGTCATAACATGATCATATGGATATTTTCCAGGATTTCCTTCAAACTTAGGGATGTTCGAGGGAAACTTAGTCAGCATGGGGGGCCAATGTGGATCATGACATATCAGATCATTCAATAGACTCTAAAATTCTAGCAAATGAAGAGTTTCCAGGAAAGGTAGTCTAGGTTGTGGTGGATTCAAAGGAAAAGAGATGCCTGGATTTTGACTGGCACTAGGTTTCAATAAAAAATTTTCCTGCTGGCTAGGATTTTCATAGAAACTATGTTGGCACTGGCCATTAAAAAGTGTTTGTGCTTGATTCTGCATCGCCGACAGATTCCCATAGTTGGATGACATACCTTGTGTAGGGATTGATCCATACACATTGTTCTAAGGACCTTGGTGGAGGTTCCCCCCAATTGACCCTGTAACACCCGAGGTTTTGAACCCCCACTTTAAATAATGTATTGTTACAATGTTGATAAACTAGAGTGCCCAAACAATTACTAAAGGGCCAGTGTGCCCAAGAAATGTAATCTTTTTATCATTATTAATAATAAACACACCACTGGTTTCTAGACGGATAATGACTAGAGTTATATGGGGCTATAATTCCACAAGAGAGGGGGCTTGAGGGGTTGAGTGTTGATTCCTATTTTTTTAATTAAACCTTTTGTCTAAGGGAGGGGATTGGTTACATGAGATTATTGGGGAAGGCCTGGAGTTTATTCATTCCCCCACAAAGTTACTTAAACCTACCTCTAGTTTGATGGGGGGTTCGACAGATGGCTTGTTCGTTGATTTCTTATACGTTCATTCTTTCCCTCGTGTAATCTCATGCACTCACTTACCCATTCCCTGATCCATCCTCATCCATGTCTTGCCTTGGGAAAGGGAGCTAAACTACTAAATATTAGCCATGGGATAGTTGGTTCTAATGGTCGCTAGTGCAATCCAACCACGACTTGGGGCCTGCATGTCTGAGATGTGTTGGCCTATGCCCTGTTTTCTCACAACTGTGAGTCCTAAGAGTTCTAGCATTGAGATTCTAGACTGGCTATTCTAGAGGCCCTCGCAGGAAGGAGAAGAACTGCTTGAGGGACTGCATGGCAGAGAAGGGTGGAGGTCCATTCTCTCGGGTGGTACAGGCTGGGTAGAAGAGAGATGGGTACTTGGATTATTGTGGGTGCTGGGAAACCTGTGAGAGCTTGAGAGATGACTAGTTTAGGAATCCAATAACACTCTTGAATTGTCCTTGTGGATTCATAGCCCTGGCTTGGGGGTGACACAGCTATTGAGATTTGGAGCAGTGGTGTCTATGGTTGGGTGGAATGCCCTTGGTCTACATCCAGTTGGTGTCATATTTCATAAAGATGAGTGCTCTCTATTGTGTTATCATTATCTATGTATGAATGTATTCCGCTGTGTAATTTAATTATCGTTTACATGTATATGAATGTATTTCTACTGTATATTTAATTATCATTTAATATAATCTTATATTATGCATGCTTGTTGGATATTGTTGTGCATGTCATCTTTTATTTATCTTATGCATTCTTATTCATGAAAGAAGGTATCGGTAAGAGAAAGTAGTCCTAGGGCGGACTTGAAGGTAGCATGCCCTGGCCTATGGGTGGTTGGGGATGTCACAGATTGGTATCAGAGCTTCTGGTTGAAACATCAGGCCGGTATGGTCTGGGTCTGTTGGCCAAAGTCTCGTGGTCAAGATCAAAATTTGACCATGAAGTTGAAAATCTCAGGAAGAATGGAATTATAGAATCTACGCAGGAGTTATATCGTCAGAGATACGTTGAAAGGGGTTCAAAGGATCATGACCGTCCCCTTCGAATTCGGGATTGATCGCTATTGTAGGATTAGGAGAGATCCAAGATCATTGTATCGGAGGACAGGGGAACATGGGTCGTTCAATGAAAATGAAGGAAGGGTTAAGGTCACCACCATCAGATTCCATGGGAGAGAGAGATCAACGGACATGAGGCATTGCAAGAAACCAAGTTTCATGGGAGTTAATTTCCCAAGGTGGTCCCGCAATCCAAACCATAGTTTCACCGAGGGGTTACGTGTCAGCATTAGGAGAATTATGGGGAGAAAAGTGGGTTACTCCAAACCGTCGATGCGTTCCCCTGCAAATTGAAAGGCATGCAGTGATGTAGCATGTTAGTTCTCGAGTGACGAACCTCCAAAGAGCTGAAGTAGCCTGGGAACTGTCGATCTGTGGGAGGAAACGTGGCCACCGATTACGTGCTCCGGATAAAACGCTCTGGGAAAAAGTGAGCGAGGAGGGGGTTTGAGGTTTGAGACTTCTAAAACATGAAGACCCGAAAGGATCTCAACCATTGATTTATAGTGAGCCATGCATCACCAGATCTAGGGATTTTGATAAAATCCTGTGGGGCCAGATAAGTTTGGAAGTTTGAGATTTTTGAAGTCTGAAGTCCTGAAGAAATTGTAGTCTTTGATATGTGGGGTGGCAAGCGTCACCATATCATGAGATTCGAACAAAACATTTTTTTAGAAAAGAGGTTGAGGCTTGAGATCTTTGAAGTCCAAAGCCCCGAAGTAAAACATAGCTGTCAGATCCAAGAGGACACATGGCGATAGATTGGCCAGTTCGGGAGAATTGGAAGTGTGCTAGTCTGAAAACTCCCGAAGTCTGAAGAGCCGAAGTGATGGGGCATGATGAGGTCATCTAGAGTTGATGTGGACCCTGGAATTCTTGAAGTAACGTGGCTTGCAAATGTCATCTAGGATGACATGGACACATGAGATGTGTGCCACATGTCAGTAAGTTTTGAGCATGTAGATGATTGAAATGTCAAATAGAACATGACACATGTCACCCGCCTGATTGGGCCACATGTACACTTCCTATATTTCTCCACGTGGTGATAGATCGTGGAGTCCAAAGACCGAGCACTTCAAAGGGGAAATATGAAACAAGTTGCGTTGGGTCAAAACTTCCGAAAGCCCAAAGGATGGAGTACACATTGACCATTGATTCAATAAGACACACATCAAAGGATCCTCAACTTTGGGTGAAAGCACTATGGGAGAAAGTGAAGGAGGGAAGTTTGAAACTTCTAAAGCCCGAAGAGATGAAGCAATTCACAGTCACTGATTTGTGGGAGGACACCTGTCGACAGATCATGAAATCAAGGTAAAAGCTTTCCAGGAGTTGGAAAGTGAGGAAAGTTGAGACTCCTGAAGGATGGAGTCTTGAAGAAGATATTGATCGTTGATTGTGAAAGAGGATAAGGTTTGTTGATCTGGTCCTGGATGGAAAGATTCAAAGTCCCGAAGCTCTGGACAAGCGCTTTTTCAGCTAAGCATAGGGTCATGGCCATGGTCATATGCAGATTGAGAGCTGAGGGAAGGAGGACTAAGGGCCGAATTTGTTGTCTTCAAGACAGAAAAGTGCTAAGGAAGGATTTAGTCGCGGTTCTAGTCGAGGTCATCTGGGAAGGTGGTTTGAAGGAAGATCCTGTGCAGGATGAAATTCTATGTCAACCAAGGATTAGAGGGCACTATTATTTTTGGAGAATGGGGATATGATCTCCTTGAAAAAAAAAAAAAAAGATACATGTATCATGGTTTGGCAATTTTGTTTTTCATATGCATAATTCTAACAAAATGGTCGCTTGCACATTTTGCATAATCAAGGGGTTTAAACACATCAACTCACAATGCGTATTGAGGAAATGGAAGAAGGTGGGGGAGTTCCAGTCAGGATAAGGAGGCTGAAGGCCCAAATACTAGAGTTGGTAATGCAAAGACAGATTCTAATGGATGCAAGGAAAAAGGAGAGCAGGAAACATTGATAGAAATGGTAAGAAGCCTAAAAATGGGAGTGCAGAGCTACAAATTAGACAACAAGAGACATATAAGAGAGAAAAGTTAGATAAATTCTTGAGTGTTGTAGAGCTTAAATCAATTGCAGAGGAAAACGAAGAAGGGATCAAACTCAAGACAAGAGGAAGAAGGCAGGTGCCATGAAATAAGGGATGATCGTGGAAGAGATGGTTATTCCAGAAGTGCTATCATATCTCATGGACACCACTCACCTCCTTAATAAGAAATACATTTTTATGCAGTGGATGATCCCATAAGCAGTCCAGAGGTGTCTCCTGTCAGACACCAAAGAAGGAAACAAGAGGTAGATATTTTGCAAGGAGATTTGAGGAATCTCAAGCCACCTTCTTTTGGGGGTGAAAGAGAAAGGGAAGATGATGATGAAGAAAGGTTTCTTGGGCTCAGGAGATATTTTCAATTGCATAACTATTCATCCAACCTAGAAGCTAGGATTGCCACCTACCATTTTCACGGGAAAACTGCAATGTGGTGGGACCAACGGAAGCAAGTGGAACATGTTAATGAAAGTAGGATCACTTTGAAACAATTCAAGAAGTACTTCTAGAAGGAGTACCTCTCACATCATTTCTATGACAAGAAAATGCAGGAGTTATTTGAACTAAGGTTGGGAAGCATGACTACGGCAGAGTATGAGAATAAGTTCTTGGGATTGTTAAAATATGTCAGGTTCATTGGTGATGAGAAAGTGAAAATATAGAGATTTCTAGGTGGATTTCCCTCCTTTTATAAGGAAAAGATCAAGTATGATGAACCCAAGACGTTGAATGAGGCCATCAGGAAGGCTAAATAGTTGTATGAGCAAGACCAAGGAAGAGAATACCTGCTGAAATATTGGAAGGATAAGAAGAATGTGAAGTCTGATAAGAGGAGGAAAGGATTGAAGCCTCCCTTCAATAGGAATGAGCCTAATAGAAATCATCAAGATCAATATGCTAAGGGGGATTCCAAGAAGGAATATTCCTTGGAAAAAAGGGGAATACCACCAATCCAATGTTGGGGATGCAAGTAATATCACGTGTACAAGGATTACCCACACAGAAAGGACAGAGTGAAGACTATGCACAACATCCAAGAGAATACAACAATCGAAGATATGGGAAGAATCTATGCATCTTTAAATGATCGACAAGCAGAGTACCAATCCAATATGACCGAGGTGGAAGGTAAGATCATAAATAAACATGTTGATATTTTGATTGATTCAGGAGAAATTCATTGCTACATTGATCCTAAGATAGTGAATATATTACATTTGGAGAAAATTAAACTTGGAAAAGTAAGTTTGGTTCAGTTAGTCATTGGAACCAAAAGATGAATCCATGATATGGTCAGAAGTTGTTACATAAGTCATAATGGCGTGAATACTAGTTTGGATCTAAATATCATACCATTGGGGTCTTATGATGTTCTGATTGGGATGGATTGGTTGTAAAAGTATCATGTTGTCCTAGATTGTCATAACAAGACTTTTACATGTCTTGATGGAAATGGAAAACAAAGCACAATGAAAGGAGTTCCAAGACCCATCTCTATAAGGGAGATTTCAGCCTTAAAACTGGAAAGATGGTCTAGGAAGGGATGTCAGTTGTATGTAGCTCATGTGGAAGAGCTAGATAATACAAAGGGGCCAAGCCTTCCAGATAATACAAAGGGGCCAAGCCTTGAAGATTTATTGTTTCTACAAGAGTTTGAATATGTATTCTAAGAAATATCTAGATTACTACTGTTTCAGGATAAATTCGTGAGTGTGGACACAGACCAATCTCCCTAGATCCACCTGGATCTAGAACAAAACAGGACAGAATAATAAAGTTTCCCTAGACCTAACCTGTTGAATGAAATAAGAGGTAAGGATAGAGGACATACCTTATGAATGCTTTCCTTATATCTCTGTTGTTCCAAGCTTCGCTCCAATGCTCTTGCACCATTCAAATCACAACAGTACAAACCAATCAAAGTAAAGGCAGATTAATACATCCAATGGCTAGTCTATACATATGATCAAGGAATTATGTAATAAAGTGACATCATCTTTATGGGAAAGGGACATATTGCTGTATTGAATTAATTGAAAGTGAAACTTACAACCTGAGCCTTGATGTCGTAGGTC
>CBVK0102647003.1:0-10080 GCA_900067695.1 Picea abies
TGCCTTAACACGTTTCTTCTAGGCTTCGATTACCAAAGTAGCGTCACGGCGAGTCTCGTCTAATCACATCAAATACAACAGACGTTCCTCTTCGGCAGAAGTATTAGGTAAAATCTCTACAACTATCTTCAAAGATGGTATTTCACATTCTATTGGCAGAATGGCTTCCATGCCATAAACTAATCGAAAATGCGTGAATCCTGTGGCAGACTTAACAGATGTCCGATATGCCCACAATGTCGAAAATAACATTGTGTTCCAGCTAGTTTTATGGATTCCTATCATCAGTCGAATCATAGTTATAAGAACCTTATTGATGGCTTCGACCTGGCCATTAGCCTGTGGATAATAGGGTGTTGAGCTATCATGACGAAGGCCCAACTTCTCGGTAAGTTCAGACATCATATTATTTCTAAAATGACTACTGTGATCAGTAACGATAGCCTGAGGAACACCAAAATGAATGATGACATGGTTGAAAAGAAATAAAGCTGCAGTCTTCCTAGTATTATCGAATGTTGGCATCACCTCGGCCCACTTAGTAAAATAATCAACAACTACAATAATCTACCCATGCCCCCCAACCGAGTGAGGGTGACATGTCATGAAATCAATGCCCCATTTAGCGAAAGGACCTACTGAGACTACAATATGAAGGGGAGCAGGATGCGACCGAATCTTCTGATTATAGGTCTGGCAGGCATGACACTTCTGAACAGCAGTAATGCAGTCATGGAATAAGGAAGGCCAAAAGTAACCTGCACGTAAGATTTTCTGGGCAGTAGCATACCTAGACATATGACCACCACATGCTCCTGAATGGCAGTCATTCAAAGCTTTCTCAGCTTCTTCAAAAGTCAAACAACACCGAAACAAAGAATCAATACCTCGACGGTAAAATGTATCGCCAAGAATAATATAATGACGGGCTTGATAACGTACGCGGCATTGTTCGGCACTAGACAAAGCAGGACGAAAAGTTTGAGTTTGGAGATAGATAATGATATCTCCATACCAAATATCGGTGGTACTAATAAGGAAAAGTGATTCGTCTGGAAACGAATCGACTGCTACTTTTTCCGTGGTAGTGTGGGGAAAATCACAAATTAACTCAGCGAAAACTAGGGACTTCTTCGACGTGGCTTGATCGAATTCCAAATCGAACTCCTGGAGAATAACAATCCACTTGGAGTACTTTCCCACCAGCAATTGACGAGTCAATATATGTTGCATGGGGTTACAGTGTGAAATCACGGTAGTTTTCCTGGCGAGAATGTAATGAGGAAAATGTTGAACTGTTTGGACAGCAGCCAAGGCCAGCTTTTCAACATGTTGGTATTTAATTTCCGTGGAAGTTAAACTTCGACTCAGGTAATATATAACATGTTCATCGTGGGCATCATCCTCTTGAATGAGAACCATGCCGATAGTATACTCAGACGCATCTAGATAAAGAAAGTAATATCGACTATAATCCGAAGGGAAGAGAAGTGGAGCTTTGGTGAGGGAGAATTTCAATGCGTCAAAAGCATCGTTAGCAGTCTTATCCCAGAAAAACTCTGAACCTTTCTTTAGAAGATGTGTAAAACCCCGAGTAATCTCAGTATAATTCAGAATGAAGCGACGAAGAAAGTTTTCTTTCCCCTGCAAACTTTGTAGCTGGCGTAAAGAAGAAGGAGGAGGGAGATTAAGAATTGCCTTGACCTTTATAGGATCTACCCGGATCCCATGGCGTGAAACAATAAAATCGAGGAGACGGCCAGATTCTACGCAAAAGACACATTTATGAGGATTTAGGCGAATGCGATAGAATCGACAACGAAGGAAAATCTCTCAAAGATGATTAGGGTGATCGACTCGACGCAAAGAGTGAGCCGGCAAATCCTCCAAATAAGGTTGAACAATGTGCTTGATATCATGAAATGCGTAAGACATAGCACGTTGGAATGTAGCACCTGCATTCTTTAGACCGAAAGGAAGTTTTCTGTAGGTGAAAGTACCCCAAGGACAAATAAAAGCCATTTTATGTTGGTCCTCAGGAGCGATATTGATTTGATTATAGCCGGAAAATCCATCCATGAGGGAAAAGATTTTACTGCTGGCACAGTCGTCGACGATCTGGTCAACGAAAGGGGTTGGAAAATTGTCCTTTGGACAAGCTTTGTTGATATCCCGATAATCAAAACAATCGCGTAAACTACCACCCTTTTTATCAATCGGTACTGGGTTAGAAACCCATTCTGTCAAGGCCACGGGATAAATAAAATCGGCTTTAAGAAGTTTTTCAACTTCAAGTTTAATGGCTGCAGCTTTACGTGGATGGACAGGATGGAGGCACTGCTGGACTGCTTTGGCTCCGGGTTATGTCTTAATTTTGTGTACCACAATAGCAGGGTCGATACCCAGCATCTCTTCGTAACTCCATGCAAAGATATCACGAAATTCTTTAAACAAGGAAGTGTAAGTGACAATTTCTTCGAGAGAACACGAAGAACCAATATGAACATTCTCGACAATTCCAGGTTTCACTGAAATATCTATGGGTATCGTGGGCGAAATGTTACTGAGGTTCCCTTCTGCAAACACATCTTGTGTAACTTGGGAAACTGTGGATATAACAACAACGGTCGATGGAGTCGAGATCCGCTGATAATTCTCAAGAGTTTGTTGTTCCAGAAACAATATGGAATGATGATGCCCATCGTCCCAAGGGGTGTCTTCCATAACGGACATGATCATCTCATCAGTGGGGAAGATGACACAGAAAGAATCAGGAGACAACTCATCAAAAGAAGCAGTAGTAAAGTTTGCCAATTGAATGGCTTGATAAGCGGACTCAACCGGACTTAACGGCATAATGTCGCTGAAACGAACATGATCTCCAAGATCAAGGACTATCCACGGGTCGGCAGACACAGGAAGTTCATGACGTATAGTGGAGATCATATTAATAGATGAAACTGATGGGCGTGGAATATTGGGTGGTGGTGGTATGGGGAAAGTACCCATTAATGAAGAATCTTTTAAAATACCGACGCCAACATTCTCATAACCCACTGGGGTTTTAGCTATGAATGACACGTTGCCAGTACGAGTATCAACGTTAAAGAAGGCAAGTTGATCAACCGTAACCACTTTTCCTTGGTGAGGAAATCGTACGACACGGAACAAGGTTGATACCATAGCACACATAGAATCGACCCAGCTACGTCCAAGGAGAAGATTATAATCCAAGGGAGTATCGAAAACTTCCACTTCAACCTGGATAGTCTTACCTTCTAAAGTGACAGGCAACGACGGAAGAACGTCGTAAGGCTTAAAACCAGAGCCGTTGAAGGCTCACAAAGTGTTTTGTGATTCCTGTAATGGGGGAGAACCAATGGCTTTCCAACAAGTAAAAGACATTACACACATAGAGGCACCCTCATCAATAACAGTCCGACAAATACTCTTGTCAGCGACAACAACCTGTATTTGAAACGCAATTTGTGGGGGTAACCTTGGAACATGGTCGTCCAAGTCAAAGACTATCAAATTTGTATCCGTGGGATCAATTCCACCTATGGATTTCAACAACACCCTTCGATGTGCAGGACAAGACTGAAGGACTTCAAGGGCAGACATCGCTGAAGGTGCTTGGGCCAGATCTTCGACAATACTGTAGTTCTGGGCTGCACGTGCATGAGGATTAAATGTTGAATTCTTAATGACACCTTTTGGGGGTGGTCGTATCACTGTATCGAGGTTCGATCGTTCGAGATGAAGAGGACCATTTGTGGGTGGAGTTGGTGGAGAGGGCTGTACCGGATCAGGAAGTGAATCATCAACCTTCTCCTTAGAAGGAGTATAGTCTTTAGCTCTAGTGGTAAATGCAACATTGTCTTTCTTTGAATCACCGGTGCACATCAAAACATAGGATTGTGTAGAGGTAGAGGGTTGGTCGTGAATGACCAACGAAGCTTGTTTTTTAGACGGGAAGGGTTGAGAAAAGACAGCCGGCGTAGAAGGTTTTGACATTCCTTGAAGGAACTTGTTAACTTCGACACATCTCGGACAATCCTTCGTGTAGTGATCATCACCACAGATAAGGCAAGGGTAGCGTGGTTTGCGCTTATCCCGATCTTCAACAGGAGGGGTTTTGGTTTGCTCAGTCTGATTATTGTTTTTACTCTCCCTCTCCCCTTCTTGGATTTGTTCTTACCGATAGGCGTAGATTGAACAATGTTCACTTCAGAGGTTTTACCAGCGGGAGGGGCAGGAGACGGAGGATTTTGAACATTAGAAGGATTGGATTTTGGGGTTGTAGTTGAAATGGAATGTGAGTGGGTATGAGTGGTCCCAATCACACCATCAGCTACATGTGAAGCAACTGGAGCAGTAGAAGTGCTGGAAGTACCAGGACGGGGTAAATCAGGTAGTAAATCATACAAAGTTCCTGTTTGAGAATAAACAAGATCGAGATATTGAGCACGACTTATAGCCTGATCTTTGGTGACAACACCGCCCATAGAAATGTCTTTACCAATTTTGTTTACAAAAGATTTTGTAAACCATTCTGCCAGTAACTGATCGGGAAGGTCAAGTTTAATGAGACGTCGCCTCCTTCTCCATTCATGAATGTGATCAGAGATATGAGTGCTCGAACTCTGTTTGAAAGAGGTTAAAATCTCAATCCCCGTATCGTAACGGATCGGTAACCGGTAATGTTTGAGAAAGGCCATTGCAAGGGTGTTGAAATCTGAAAAGAAACCCCGTGGCAATTCAATGTACCACTTTGCAGTCGAACCGGTAAGGGTCCATTGAAAAAGACGCAGACAAATGGAGTCATCCATTAGTGAATTGGACGAACACCATAAATGAAAAGTCATGACATGGTTATTCGAGTCCTCTCCCGCCTTACCATCAAATTTAGGAATATCCGATGGGAGCTTAGCAGGAATAGTAGGCCATTGGGGAGAATGACGAATAGGATCATTTAGAATCCTAGTCAAATCTGGCAAATCCAAGGTAGCAAGAAAAGGAAACTGTCGGTTTACTTGCGGGTACTGATGGCTTTGGGGTGGAAGCCCCATTGGCAGACCAGTAGGAGCATATGCAGACTGTCCGTAGAGGAAGGCTCCAGGCTAGTTCGATGGTGGCTGGATAGGGTAGTAGCCCCAAGGATTGTACCCTTGAGTTTGGGCAGGGGCCTGATATTGGGAAGCTTGACCCGATCCCCAAATAGGATTAGTCACACCTGGATATGGTTGGCCAACAGGAGGGACTGTTGCTTGCCCCCCAGCAAGAGGTACGTTTTGTAAAAGCTATTGCCAATACTGGGCCAACTCAAGAGGTATGTTCTGTCCAAAAGGGGATGTTGGTCCTCCTACCGTAGGTATAGTTCCACCTGGAAGTTGTGTACCAACTGTAGGTTGTGTGGTAGTTGCGTTGTGTCCGAGAAAAGGAAAAGGAAATGTACTACCCTGTCCACCAACATGAATATACAAGTTTGGTGCAACAGTCAGAATAGTATTACTAGCATTAGGATTGCCAGTAGGAAACTGAGGAAGTGTCGGGATGAAACCGGGAATAGGATGCCCAGGAAACTGAGGACCACCTGGAGAACCAGCTGGAGTTTGTGGAGGTGTTGGATGGGTAACATTCAACGTAGGATTCAAAGCATGGTAACCAGGTGGTAAATTCAGGTTAACCTCAGGAGGTCTCTGGGTATTTATAGGGGCAAGATTAGTTGATGGAATCTCGGTTTGGACACTTGTAGTAATTGCAAGATGAGCCATCTCGGGAGGGAGAATAAAACGATAAGTGGTAGTCTCTGGTGTAGTTTCTGGTTCAGGAAACACAGGAGGGTTGATTTCGTAAACAGGGGTTGATTCAGTACCAAACAAAACTCATCAGAAATCACCTGACCAAAAAGGATCTTGGCCTACTACACCGTGATTCAGAGGAGATAACAAGAGTTTCCTCAGAAGGATTAAATTGCCCAACAGGTCGTTCACCACGACGAATCCGATAGTCCTCTATAGTATTGGTAATTCAAAAATCAGCAAGAGGATCAGTGGATGCTACTAGTGGAGGTGGTGTAAAAACTTATGGGATGTCACTGATGTCCATGTGTGGTAAAGTAACAAGAGGGATGTCACCCGGACGAGGAGATCCCTCAGGGGTACCCTCAGGTGTTGCAGTATCCAAAGGTTGTGAAGTTTCCGGATGTTCCGGAGACAAACCTTGCATCCTACGTGAACGTCGCGGGGGAGCAATTGTATACAAGTTACAAACTCCCCAACAAAAATCCTATGGTCAACTACGAGAAACAAACAGCACACACTAGTAAACAAAATCTAGAAGCAATCACCAAGCAAACAATACCTTCTAATATCGAAGCCACTAGTTGGTGATGAAATCCAACGTCGCAACAATGAGATGAGAAGGGGCAGTGCTAAGGTGGAAAAGTTACTTTGACAACCTTCTTAACAGACTTACGCCCTGGTGCAAGCTCCCACACATAATCGTGGGTATACCCTCCAAGGAGCCCGAGTGAGTTTGATCAACGTCGATTCCAGGTACCGTGAAGACTTTCCCCTCCACACCTTGGGTAAGTATCTAGAGAGAAAGTCCACTAAGGTCACCACAGACAACAGTACTACCTGGGGAAACAGTCGTCAGTCTGATCCACACGCAAGGGCAGGGTATCGAGCCCGAAACCAACTCAAAGGCTTCCACTCATAATTGTGGGTATACCTCGGAGTGATCCCCGTAATACATGAAATCTCTACACTGATGTCAACAAAGAAGGTTAGTATCTTTTCCAACACCAATGCGACGTAATGCTTGAACCTTGTGTCAGAAGGGCTTCCCAGGACAATATGCGGCCAATGGAATTTTACACTCCCTAACTCAAGATACTATTGTGTGTTTTTGAGCTTTTGGAGAGTGTGTCTCTAGGTTTTTTAAGCAAAAGATATGTAAGTCACTGATCCAGTAAGCCAAGAAGGTATAAATCAACAGTTCTGAGCAATTGACAAAGCCAAAATTTGAATTCAAAAATTTCAAAAATATGTTCGCAGACCAGTGTGGAACACAGTGCGAGAAGTAAGTATTCTCGTAGGCCACTGTGATGCAGAATGCGAACAGTTCGCACTGGAATATATAAGAAGAGTGTGAAATTCAGTGGTTCTCGTAGGCTGCTAATGGACACAGTGTGAGAATAATGAAAATTTTGAAAAAGAAAGCAAGATTCAAACTGTCTTATAGACCCAGAAGGTCTCTCAGGGTATCCTGAGGACTCAGAGACTAACAAATCAGGAGAAAAAGGCAAATAGAGAAAATGGCCACAGAAAATTCAAAAACCATAAAGACAAAAGGGATAAGTTCCCCAGTGGAGTCGCCAATTTTATTTCAGGATAAATTCGTGAGTGCGGACACAGACCAATCTCCCTAGATCCACCTGGATCTAGAAAAAAATAGGACAAAATAATACACTTTCCCTAGACCTAACCTGTTGAATGAACTAAGAGGTAAGGATAGAGGACATACCTTATGAATGCTTTCCTTATATCTCTGTTGTTCCAAGCTTCGCTCCAATGCTCTTGCACCGTTCAGATCACAACAGAACAAACCAATTGAAGTAAAGGCAGATTAATATATCCAATGGCTAGTCTATACATATGATCAAGGAATTATGTAATAAAGTGACATCATCTTTATGGGAAAGGGACATATTGCTGTATTGAATTAATTGAAAGTGAAACTTACAACCCGAGCCTTGATTTCGTAGGTCTCCTTTCGATGGCTCCTAGCTCTGACACACACACTTGCTCATGCATGAAGAAAATCAACCACATATGATGACCTTGATGTTGTCTCTTGCTACTGTAGCATCAGTCCTCCATACAGTCTTGCACCAATTCTCCAATCAATCTCTTGCTAATTTGATTCTAACCTTTTCCATGAGCAATCTCCTCAATATATAGGAGAAGATAGATTAGTTACTTGGATAGGGAATGATCCCAAGATATCTAGAAAGTCAGTACTTTGCCAACCATTCGAAAGCCAACTCATCCTTCTAGAAGATTCCCTTCTAGAAGGATCGAGAACTTATCCTTTTTCCTTCTTTAAGAACATGTTCGCACCCTAACCATGAGTATAGTGCAAGAATTTCGCACCCCAGCTGAATGCAGCCTGCGAGAATCAGGCATTCTCGCAGGAGAGTATATATGCAGCCTGCGAACTATCTTTAAAATGTGATTTCTGGAAGCTGACAAGTGTAACCTTTCTCAGGAAAATGTTCTTAGTGAAGAGCTTGATATTCCATCATCATGACATTATCATTGCATCAGGTTGAATGACCAAAATTGTGGATAACAACCACCAAGGAGGGAGATAGATTTCTCAATTGATTTAGTGCTAGGAGCTGCCCCGGTGTCAAAAACACCTTACAGAATGAGAAAACCAAAGTTAAAAGAATTACAAATGCACTTGGAGGAATTGTTGAAGAAAGGGTACATATGTCCAAGTGTTTCACCTTGGGGAGCACCAATACTTTTTGTCAAGAAGAAGGATGGAACCTTGAGGCTGTGTATTGACTTCCAATAGTTGAACAAGTACACTATATATAAAAAATTTCCTCTACCCCGAATTGATGACCTCTTTGATTAGCTAAGAGGAGAAAGGAAATTTTCAAAGATTGACCTGAGGGAAGGATACCATCAGGTAAGAATCAGGGAAGAAGACATTCATAAAACAACCTTTAGGACGAGGTATGGGCATTATGAATTTTTAGTGGTGCCATTTGGACTGACCAATGCACCAATTTTCTTCATTTTCTTAATGAACGACATATTCTAAAATTATTTGGAAAAGTTTGTCATAGTATTCCTGGATGACATACTTATCTATTCTATGTCTGAAGAGGATAATGAGAATCACTTAATATTGGTATTGCAAGTACTGAGAGAACATAAGTTGTATGCCAAGTCAAGTAAGTGTTCCTTTTATCAAAAGAAAATCCATTACTTGGGACACATTATTTAAGAGTAGGGCATAGCAGTAGCTCTAGAGAAGATCAAAGCCATTAGAGGATGGACAACACCCAGAAATGTGTCAGATATCAGATCTTTTGTGGGATTAACTGGCTACTATCGAAGGTTCGTAGTAGGGTTCTCTAAGATTGCTCATCCCATCCCTTCTTTGCAAAACAATGGAACTAAATTTGAATGGACACTCAAGTGTGAAAATAATTTTAATATGTTGAAGGAATTACTTACTAGTGCACCTTTTTAAAATATTATTGACTCAAATGAAAGTTGTGTGGTATGTACAGATGCATGTAAAGAAGGACTTGGGGGAGACCTCATGCAAAATGGACATGTCATTGAATACGAGTCCAAAAAGATTAAGGAACATGAGAGGAACTATTCCATGCACGACTTGGAAATTCCTTCCATTGTCCACACCTTGAGGATGTGGAGGCATTATCTCATGTGGAAGAAATTTGAATTAAGGATAGACCACATTGGCATGAAGTATCTTTTTGAACAATCGACCTTGAATGCCAGGCAAACAAGATGGCTGGAATGTATAAGTGAATATGACTTCGATATCAAGCATATCAAGGGAAAGGATAATAAAGTTGTCAATGCACTTAGTAGAAGAGTGCATATCATGTGTGCTACTATTATCAATATGCATCAGTAAGACTTGAAGAGCATAATTTTAGATGGTCTTGCTATAGATCAGCATTACCTATAGGTAAAGGAAAATTTATAGCAAGGAGATGTACAACCAAAAATAAAGGAGTATGAGATAAATGAATATAGATTACTCATGCATAAAAATAGAATATATGTTCCTAGTTCCAAAGAACTGAGGAATTTGGTACTGAAGGAAATGCATGATGTTCCTTAGGCTAGACATCCCGATTACCAGAAAACAATTACAGTAGTAAGAAGCCAGTTCTTTTGGCTGGGAATGAAGAAGGATGTTGTTGATAACATCACTTGATGTATGGAATGTCAGAAGGTGAAGGCTGAGCATAGATACCCAGTAGGTTTGGTGCAACCATTGCCAATCCCAGAGAAGAAA
>CBVK0102647092.1:0-15917 GCA_900067695.1 Picea abies
TCCCTAGGGCAGACTCATTCTCTCCAGGTTGCACTTTGTTTAGTGTCGGAAGAATGGCCGAGGGTGGGGAATGATCTAGGCTCAGAAATCAAGACAATCATTCTTCCTTGCTTGAGAAGAATGGTCCAGATAACCAATCATTGATGTTCTACTCTGAGGGAAGATTCTCTTTCATATCTCATAGATGTGAGTGAAAGAATGTCCCAGATGACTCGGTTTATATCATAACAACATTTTTTGTGCAGGTTGATATCATATGATTGTTATGGAGACAATAGAGATACGTTATTGTGGTGGATATGTTCCACTTTCTGTGACTATGTGTCACGGTTTGAGTAGTTGTGTAATACTATGGATAAACATAGTTGTTTTCTATCAGTTGACTTGTACCAGTTGTCATGGAGACTATCCAATTGGAAAATAAAGATGATGCTCGTGATGCTACCAGTTGTCTGTTTGTTCTCAATACCATTATCAGTTATACCTCCCTAGCTAGGAGGGAGTGTTGATATTATGGTAGCTACGGGAGGTATCAACCTCCATTGTGACCTTTTACAAGATTAGAATATTTTGGAAGAAATAAAATAAGTGAACATAACCCTAGAAGAGATGTTGGCTGAGAGAGATAATTAATATGAATTAATTAGTACACAGAATGAGAAGTTCGCCGAGGCAGTCTTACAGGATTAATATAAATACAAGGTGCCAGTTCTCATTTGGACACACTTCTTAGAATTGAAGAGAGGCACTTGTGCGCACTGCAGTCTGGCAGTCTTGTGCACAAGTTCTGGAGAAGGTGTTGCCACCGATTCTGAAGCCTATTGCTTCTATATTTTTGGGTTGGACTCTCTGATAATTTTTCGTTACTTCTTGCTTGGTCCATTAGCCTTGCTTAACTATTGGTTTTCTACCAGGATTCTTCTCTCTATCAAGGTCAAGGTGCTCGGAGGGTGGCTTCAGCTATGGTTGGGTGACAATAGTGATATTGTCTATGGTAAAACAATCACATTCTAACACCTTGTTCTAAGATTTAAGATTCGGAAAGATACAATACACATGAGACTTCACCATACAACACAGGATTACAATAGGCTAACTCAGAGCTCTGGGACTAATGTATTTTGGAATTAACTAGCCTCCTTTCTAAGTTGAAAGCTTTCTTTTATATCTAACTTTTTTGGGGAGAATTCCCCTTCATTGTTCTACTCCACTTGTTGGTCTAATCTAATGGCCTCTCACACTTCTATTACCTACTAGGGCTCCACGTAGGTTCTCTACATCAGGGGAAATCTTAACTGCTTGTCCAACTCATCTTTTGGTCGCCCCACGTCGTCATGTATTGGTTGAAGAAATCATTTAGAGATATATCCCAGTGATTCCTTTCTTTCTTCTAGCGGGCATATTCTTGGTTTCTGGTGCAACTGGAAAAAATCAGACCAACTCACTCAACTGAAAAAACTCGGACCGGTGCACCATTGATCGCCTTTAGACTCGGCACGCTCCTTAAAAAGACTTAGTCTGATGTGTGCACTATGGCCTTCTTCCATGCATCTATTTAGGCACTCACAAAACTATTAATGAGCATGCACAAACTGGACCCAAAAAATTGGGTTCCGACACCAATTTGAAGTGATTCGACTCATGGGTAAAACAAATAGATAAGAGGTGGATTTGGCACATAAATGTGAAGGGAAAAGTTGGAAAAGTTGAATTTAGTGACCAACAACTGAAAGGAAATTATGCATTAATGCAAGTTTGATGGCCAACAACATGTAAAAATGTTTAAAGAGTGATTTCGGTGACCCAAAGTGAATAGAAAACATCCAAGGGAGATTCTAGCAACCCAGAGCAACAAAAAATGTATGGAAGTTGATTTTTAACATTCACTGATAGAGAAAAACATATAGAATTTGAATTGAGCATTCGCAAATAGATAAAAATGCATAGAGGGTGAAATTGGTAGTAGACAAATTATCAAAATGTGTATATGGTTCGTGGATAGCTAACAAACGCCTCAACAACCCTAGACTTCAAGATATATTACATCTATGATTTATGGGAAAAGGAAAATTCCTCGGCAAGTCGAAAATGTGCCCAACAATAATAAACTATATTCACAAGTGCTATAGGCCGAAACTTTACTTCAATGAAGAATGCATAAAGCATTGCAACTCATAAAAAATGTATCCAAAGAAAAAAAAAATGTGTTAACTCACAGGTATCAACATTTAAATGGGAATTTTATTATGCTCGGGAAAAAATTACAAAGGGGTGAGAGATACATAGACTATTTTTATTGTTACTCACTGAAATTAATAAATTCCAGAGGCCATGGCTCAAAGACACCTTTGCATAGAGTGAATAGGCACATTAACTCTTTCATCCACTTAACATCAAGTAGGTTTCCCTCTTTGAGCTTCTATTTATTCTACCCTCCTTCCCTTTTTCTCCTTGCCTCTCCCTTCCGTCCTCTTCACTGGTTCTCTCATTTCTTTTAATGGGATGCTCTTAGAAGTTCAATAGTCACAAATACTTGTTTCACCTTCCTATTGTGTCAAAATACCAAAATAAATGAAATAAAATAAAATCATGTGTATTTACAACATTTACAAACATTTTCCAAGATCCAATTTGGATCACACCTCCCCATTTGAATGATTTTGGTCCCAAAAATCTGGACCACTAAGGAGATAGAATCATAAGGCCTCCATTTTCTTCTTCATATCCACCATTCCATTTCTGACGAAGGTGGTTTGTCTCTTGCTTGTATGTCTTTGTTTCGTTGATAAGGGATTTGTGCTCTCTCTCTCTCTCTCCATGTGATTTGATGAGGTATTCCTTGCCACCCTTAACCAAGAGGTACTTATTTTCCCTCTATTAGAAGGTATCATCCCTATCCCACAAGTAGGGGCTACCCAACATCACTCTGCAAGTGTCCAATGGTGAAAATTCACATTCTATCTCATCAACATAGCTATCACTAATGGAAAAATTGATTTTCATAATAGTTTTACCTTACAACCACACTAGTGAACTTTGTTGTACTATATCATAGGTTTCTAGACCAAACTCATCAACTAATGTTTCAAAAACTAGGTTACATTGAGAACCACTATCGAACAAGGAATTTTCCTTTCATTTCTTCACTTGAACTTTGATTCAGAATAGTGAATGTTTATCTCCACTCTCCTTTGGTTGTTGTAATGTGGTGGAAACTATGGCTTTGTCTAGATCATATTTTGTTTATATTGCTTCTTCTTTTGTATCAGTAGCTACCTTTGCTTTCCCCTTGGACTTTAGCCACTTTGGATGCAATTCTGGATGAAGTTTCTAGCACTTCTCTTCCATGTGTCCATATACATCACAATGTTTGCAATGCCTATTAGGATCTCTCCTTTTCTTGGTTGTGGCTGCTATCTTCTTGTCTCTTTTCTTGTTGGTTTCTTCTTAGCCCATGTGCTATTGTCTTTTCTTGAGTCCAACACAATGTAGAGAGCCTTCTTGCTCGCCTCATCTATGTGTTTCACACCATCAAGCTGCAAATGTCTTTAAATATGGTTGGAAATTCTTCCAAGGTAATTTATCACCACCCCTGGATCTTCCAAAGAGATACCCAACCTAATGGCTTGTCTCTTAAACTCAGAAGTGTACTCTTGCACTACTTTTCCTTGTTATTTCTGAAGGTACTTCCACTTCATGATTTTTTCCTCTTTGTATCCTATTGGGTAGAATTGGGACTTGAGTAATGCCTTGAAGTCCCCCCATTTAATCACCATGGGATTCTTGCATATCCTCAGAGCATCCATATAACTCTCCCACCAAAACAGAGCATGTACAGTCATATTCAAATAGGAAAATGAGATATGTTGTGTTTCTTGTATTTGATAAAGACCAAAGTAAACCTCCAATTTTTTCAACTAGTTATAGAAGGCTTCAGCATTAGTTTGTACAATAAACATGGGTATTTCAAGCTTCACTTCAACTTTGAAAGGAACATCAGAAGATGAAGAAAAATTGTTTTCATTACCTGAGTTTCCAAGCATCTCACCTTTGGAACCCTCTGGGACAGTCTTGTGTTCTTCATACTCAGTCTCTGTTGAGTGTGCTTCCTTGCCCTTCACTACTAGCATCTATGTCACCAACTTTGTTAGAAATGATTTTCTCCATTCGGGCCAATCTAACCTCTGATTCTTCCCTGTCATATTCTTTGTGATGATGCCTCGCCATTGAAGGTGATATGCTTCTCTGTAGTCTTGGCAGAAATGCTTATCCATTGTTTTGGTACTGGTTGTGGGTGATTACCATGTAGGTGTTCTCCGAGACTTTGGAACATGCTTTGATACCATATGATTTGTAAATGGTAGTCCTATGGCCTATCCATCACACCAGCATAGATACTTTTGAAAAATAAAACAATTATAACCTTAGCTCTTTGGATTATGGGAAATTCTCGACCAATCAATCCATAAGTTGAGTCAAACAAAAATGAGTCAAAAAGATGCAGTAATTCAGGTCATAGGTAATGCAAGTCGACCAAGTCGAATTTACCCAAGTCGATTATATCCAAGTTGATTTTATCTAAGGTGATTCGACCGAGGGATGTATGTTGGTCGAATCAGGAAGGAAACTCAACCAAAGGGGAAGTCAATTCGAAATGAGTTTACCTGTGGGGAAAAAATGGATAAGAGGTGGATTTTGGCACCCAAATGTGAAGGGAAAAATTGGGAAATTTTAATTCAATGACAAACAACTGAAAGGAAATTCTGCAGGGCGAATTTGATGGCCAACAGCATGTAAAAAGTTTAAAGAGTGATTTCGGTGACCCACAATGAATACAAAACATCCAAGGGAGATTTTTGAAACCTAGAGAAACCAAAAGGGTATGGAAGTCTATTTTTAACATTCATTGATAGAGAAAAATATATATTATTTGACTTGATCATTCTCGGACAAAGAAAAACGCATAGAGGGTGAAATTCGTAGTAGGCAAATTGTCAAAACGTGTATATGGTCTGTGGGTAGCTAAAAATCACCCCGAGAACCCCAGACTTCAACATATAATACATATATTATTTATGGGCAAAGGAAAACGCCTTGGCAAGTTGAAAATATTCCCAACAATAATAAACTATATGTGCAAGTGCTACATGCTGAAAATTTACTTCAACAAAGAATGCATAGAGCACTGCAACTCATAACAAAAGTATGAAAAGAACAAAATGTGCTCACTCACAGGTATCATCATTTAAATGGGAATTTTATTATTCTTGGGAGAAAATTACAAAGGGGTGAGCAATACAAAAAATTTGTGTATTGTTACTCACTAAAATTACTAAATTATAGAGGCCAGGGATTAGAGACACCTTCACTTAGAGTGAATAGGCACATTAACTCCTTAGTCCACTCAACATCAAGCAGGCTTCCCTCTTCAAGTTTATATTTCTACTATAGTCCTTCACTTTTTCTCCTTGTCTCTCCCTTCCATCTTCTTCATTGTTTCTCTCATTTGTTTTAATGGGATGCTCTTGGAAGGCCAACAGTCACAGTTGCTCATTTCACCTTCCCATTGTGCCAGAAGACCAAAATAAATGAAATTAAACAAAAACATGTTTATTTACAACATTTACAAACATTTGTCAAGATCTAATTTGGATCAAATGGGAAGTGATATACGATGCCATCTATCAACCCAATTTGTGGATTCACAATCATCCCATTCATTACTACTACATGGACCACAGAAGCAAGAGAGTTTTCACATCCATATTTCAACTATTTCATTGTCTAATGTTCAAACTAAATGGAATCCATGAGTTCCCTGGATTGTTTTTCATTCATGCCGTTGTGATTGATCTACATCGACCACCTCCTAAAAATATATATGTACATATCCTTTCCTGGGTGTTTGGTCGTCACGGGATCTTGTTCCCTCTCCCATTACTAAAGAAGATCATTCGATAATGTATTTTGCATCTTGAATGAGGGAAGTAGTTGTGAACTTTATTTATTTCATGTGCAATGTTTTTTTGATGCATGTGCCTTCTCCATCATGCTCCCCTTTCCCATTCCTAGACTTGAAAGAGTTCCAAATATGTGGTACTTTGAGTTTTTTGTGCAACATACAAAACAATTGAAATACACGAGCATTTTTTAACTGGATTGTGCAACCATCTGACCAAATCCAATGTTGATACATATCTATGTTCTTATCCTTAAGGTGATTGTGAAACAACTAAAAGAAATGGTGTAGGTAGGAAAAGTCATGGCACTAATCATCACTTATGTAGAAGTGATACTCCTTCAATATAACTACGTTTTCTTTTATATTATCCATCCCGTGCCTATATGTGATATGGACCATTATGTTGACCTGCTCTGAGTGATAATATTGGTGAAACAACTAAAAGAAATGGTGTAGGTAGGAAAAGTCATGGCACTAATCATCACTTATGTAGAAGTGATACTCCTTCAATATAACTACGTTTTCTTTTATATTATCCATCCCGTGCCTATATGTGATATGGACCATTATGTTGACCTGCTCTGAGTGATAATATTGACATTGAGTCTCATTTTGCGGTCAATGGGTGTAGTTCTCAACAAAATTAACCATTGATAAGACAATACCAATGGGAAATGTATCTCTCCATATTATAAAATGATCGTCCTACCATCGAGCCAAATGGGCATGCTAAACATATTTTTGTGTCTTTTCTAAGAAGTCCTTGATGAAATCACATACTCATACCTGGGAAGTCACCAACTATATCTTTTTTTTTTCATCCCTCCATCAATATCATACACGACATATTCAAATCTTTTCAATTCAACCTCCTTTCTCCCCAATTCATAATCATCACTCACATGGATGCACTTTCTCAGCAATGCCATTCCACCTTACCTGGGGCATGTCCCATCTAATAATTCCTTTTGATAGAATTGTAACAACCCTCATCGTTACAATTACATCTGACGCAAAGCAAGTGCAATTTTTTTTTTCTTTTTAAGCATGGAAGTAACAACAACAACAGTCAATCAACACAACTTGATGACGAACACAATGCACACAATCCATGGAACAGACATCATAACAACCCATCATACTAGCACATCAAGAAATGGGATGCAACAAGTGAAGATCAACTCAAAAAAATAAAAATGACTACCCGCATGTCCTACCCTACAAGGTTAGGACCTCCAGGACACATAAGCAACGCTCTAGCCTAGGTTCCCATCAATTTTGACCAATTAAGGTCTCAAGGTTGGCAATTGTTCTGAGGAACAAGGAGGTGTTTACATCCCGCCCGAAACAAGAAAGACAATGCCTACAACGTGTTTACATCCCGCCCGAAACAAGAAAGACAATGCCTACAAGCTAAAATGAAATCATCAATCAACAACGCAATAGCTCCAACCGACACACGCAACACGAACCTTCAATGAAAGCGATAAATAACAATCAATGAATAAATAATGCATGGAGCACAAGTAAATAACAACAAATCACCATTAGTGGCCTTCCACCACACACCACCAGATAATCTAAACATTTGGACAGTACTTTGATCGACCCTTAATTTACAAGTGATCAAGATATCTAACATACACAAACTATCTATCGATAACCAACATGAGGCACAATTTTATTTAAATTCTAGGCACGCCATTTCATCGATCCTTCATTAAAATAAAATCTAAGTCGTAAGAAGGGAAGTACCTTCCGAGGATTTCAGGTAAACACGCAAACATCAATTCATTGAAAATGACAACTATGATTATTCATCTAAGCATAATTAAATTAAGAAAGGACTAAACTACCACATGTAATAAATCATTCCATCTTATGTGACGCAAAACCCCAAACCCTCGAGTCGAGGTCCGCGCAGGATCGCTCTAAATCTACCCTTTGAGTCTAATTGACTCTTTGGTTTTCCCCTTGGGAAATACCTTACACACACACACAGTGTATCCACAGGTCCTTATGAGTGTTACTTGTGATCAAACACGAAGCATCAACCCAAATCTCCTGACCCGAAATAGGATCGTGATCAAACACGAAGCATCAACCCAAATCTCCTGACCCGAAATAGGATCACGCCCTTCGCTAATTCAGGACTTCGGGTTTCACAATTTCGTGATCCTTGTTGTTGAGGTTTCCTATCTCCACAACCTTCAAAACCCAAATTGTTGAAATCTGATGCACTCAACAAAGGTTGGCTTCCCAACGGGCTTCTCACTTCATCAAGATTTTGAACTTCGTGATTTCGCGAATCCTGATGCAAGGCTCCCAGCCCTTCGACCTCTGAACCCCGAAACGGTCAACAAGGTTTGACTCCACCTGGTGATAAGTATGCCACCTGTCACTCTTCCTGGATTTCAGGACTTTCACTCCCAAAGCACTACCTTTTCCGTTTCCCGACACCCGAAGTGACAAAATCCTGAAACTCCAATCCAATTCCTATCACAACTCATGACTTCGGGATTTTCGATTCACTACACTCAAGTCCTTATCGTTAGGATCCCGAAAATGTTGAAATGATATAATGGCTTGTGCAAAGCGCAATCAACGGTCCACGTAAATTCTAGATCCTAGAGTGGAAATCTTGCCTGCCTCTAACCACCCTGTAAATTCCCTGGATCCTATGTTCCTCGTGATTTCATGAATTTCCCATAGAGAATTTCGACCATTCGTTACTCCTTGATAACCCCTGTGAAATAAATCAAGGTTCTTCCATTGGAACTTAACTTATGTTGGATGACTTCGATTCTTGTCTCCGTTCGAAGTAGTTCGACCTTGTCCTCCTTTGAACACTTCAACGGCGCTACCCCTTCTAATCTTTCTTCACAATTTCGAGTCTTCAAAAAGACTCCTACATGCACTCCTTGCGGCAATCCCTCAAATACTTTTAAGTATTTGAATTATTGACTCTGTGCACCCTCCTACAACAACATTCCTACAATTCACCCCTTAGTTGATAAGTTATGAGCTTTCAACCAGCCTACGCACACCTTGCATGGCTTCTGTGCTTCACCTGCACTTCTACGGGAATGAAAACAATGGTATCTCTCCTGAGTACAATTCACCCCTTAGTTGATAAGTTATGAGCTTTCAACCAGCCTACGCACACCTTGCATGGCTTCTGTGCTTCACCTGCACTTCTACGGGAATGAAAACAATGGTATCTCTCCTGAGCTTTCAGAGATAAACTTTGAACCTTGTCAACGCACTCCCTATGAACTATTTCACTGCACTCCTTACAGGAACTTCTCTCACTCATGAAGAGAAACAATTGAAACTCATTTTCTTTCTTCTCTCAAACTTCAAACATTCAACATGAAATCATACATTCAACGCAGAATAACAACAAAAGCATAATAGAGAGAATAAAACGACTATAGGCATACCATTCACCATGTAAAGACATAAAACATCATCACACCATGAAATCTTATTCAAAGCTTCATATATTAATTCAAATCTCCTGTACATGGGGTTTTGTCTACAGCTCTCTACTTCAGCTCTCTCCTCTTTTGATCTACACTCAATGATACAATGCTCTCTAATGTTACAATGATACAAAGATGAGGGTGCCTATAGTCGGTTTTCCCTCCTAGTTTCTATAACTGTCTAATCTAACATTCAAAACTACCTATTTTCATTAACTATGCATAAATGCCTTAATGTTTTAAAGATGAGAGCAATCGCTCAAGATCTGTTTACAATATGCAAGTACGCTTCCCTTTAACCATTACATTAATGTTTCAAAAATATTTCAAAACATGTGTTGATGGCTTTCCAACTGTCTCCCGCCTTCACGCTCACTTGACTGCTTACAATGCTCTTGCATCATACTCCCTTGCTTAAAAAATTTCATGAACTCCTATTCATGAGCTCTTGCATGATCCATCCATGCTTCTGAATTTCTACTTCATCTTCCCAGTGGGCATCTTCAACTGGATGTCCCTTCCATTTGACCAAGTATTCAAAATACTCTTTTCTCCTGGTCCTCTTCCTGACTCTCTTGTCAAGTATATTTTCCATCTGTGGATTTTCGGCTACAGGTAATTGTTTTTCCCATTGAACCTATGTCTGTTCATTCTCTATTCCTGCTTCTCCAGCTCTGTAAGGGTACAAATCTGAGATGTTGAATATTAGTGAAATTTTGATCCCATCGGGTAATTCAATCTCATATGCATTTGCCCCAAATTTCTTTACTATCTTGCATGGTCCAATCTTCTTCATTTTTAGTTTATTATATGTTCCCCTTGGGAACCTTTCCTTCCTCAGGTGTGCAAGAATCAGATCATCAACTTCAAATTGAATTTCTTTCCTGTGTTGATCTGCTTTGTGCTTGTATTGTTGGCTTGATCTCTGCAATCGTTCCTTGACTCTGTTGTGAAGCTCCTTCATTGTTTCTGCAAAATTCTCTGCGCTGGCACTCTTGAATTCAGTTTGTTTTGAATCCTTCAACTATGAAAACTCCCCTTGGTTGCATTCCATTCACAATTTGGAATGGACTCTGCCCTATGCTTCTGTTGAGTGAGTCATTATAAGCAAATTCTGCCTATGGTAGAATGTGATCCCACTGACTATGGTGTTCAGTCACTAAGCTCCTTAGAAAATCTCCCAAGATTTTGTTTACAACTTTTGTTTGCCCATTTGTTTGAGGATGAAAAGATGATCTAAATGACAAATTTGTCCCCAGCTTCTTCCATAAAGTCCTCCAAAAATGTCCCACGAACTTGGTGTCTCATTATGAAACTATGCTTCTTGGCAAGCCGTGAAGTCTGGCAACTTCCTTGAAAAACAGGTTCGCAATATAAGTTGTGTCGCTGGTTTTCTGACATGGTATAAAATGTTACATCTTTGAAAATCTGTCTACCACCACAAAGATTGAATCAAATCCTCTTTGCGTTCTTGGCAGCCCCAATATGAAATCCATGCTCACTGCGTCCCACGGCCTTTCTAGTATGGGTAATGGCTGATACAACCCTGTATTATGTCTTTTCCCTTTTGTGTGCTGACAAATTCTACATCTGTCCACAAATTTCTTATCATCTATCCTCATTCCTTATCATGACCAAAATGTCTGGCTAACCCTCCACTATGTTTTTCTTTCAGTAGATTCTCTCTCATGGAGCATTTTGGAATACATAGTTGATTGCCCCTGAATAACAATCCATCCTGGATCCTATATTCAATCCAATGGGTTTTGTCTCTGAGAACTCAATTCTCAGATGCCTCATATGCCTCTTTAAAATATGGATCATCACTGTATATTTCTTTGAGATTATCAAAACCCAAAGTTTTGACTCTGAATACCTGCATAAGCAAACATTTCCTGCTCAAAGCATCAGCAACTTTGTTAGCAATTCCAGAAATATACTTAGTTACAAAAGTAAAATTCTGCATGAATTCAACCCATTTAACATGTCTTTGGTTCAAATTCTCCTATTGAGTCACGAATTGTAAAGCATGATTGTCACTGTACAAAACAAACTCTTTAGGAACCAGCAAGCCGTGAAGTCTGATGACTTCCTTGAAAAACAGGTTCGCAATGTGAGTTGCGTCACTGGTTTTTTGGCATGGTATAAAATGTGCCATGTTTGAAAATCTGTCGACTACCACAAAGATCAAATCATATCCTCTTTGTGTCCTTGGTAGTCCCAATATAAAATCCATTCTCACTGCATCCCATGGCCTCTCAGGTATGGGTAATGGTTGGTATAATCCTGTGTTCTGTCTTTTCCCTTTTGTGTGTTGACAAATTCTGCATCTATCCACAAGTTTCTTAACATCTGTCCTCATCCCTGGCCAAAAATATGAGCCATTCAACTTTGAGAATGTCTTATCATGAACAAAGTGTTCAGTGAATCCTTCACTGTGTTTTTCCTTCAACAGATTCTCCCTCATGGAACATTTTGGAATACATAGCTGATTGCCCTTGAACAATAATCCATCCTTGATCATAAATTCACCCCATTGGTTTCTATCCCTAAGAATTGGATTCTCAGATGCCTCATACGCTTCCTTAAAGTCTGGATCATCTCTGTACATTTCTTTGAGGTTATCAAAACCCAAAGTTTTGACCCTGAATTCTTGCATCAACAAACATTTCCTGCTCAAAGCATCAACAACTTTGTTAGCAGTTCCAGAAATATGCTTAGTTACAAAAGCAAAATTCTGCATGTATTCAACCCATTGCCTGATTAGTACTCCACATATGACAAAGAATTTTATGTATTCAACCCATTTAGCATGCTTTTGGTTCAAATTCTCCTATTGAGTCACGAATTGTAAAGCATGATTATCACTGTACAAAACAAACTCTTTAGGAGCCAAATAGTGTCTCCATTTCTCCAGCGCTTGTATGACTACATAAAATTCTTTGTCATATGTGGAGTACTTAAGCTTCGCTTCATTCAGTTTTTCATTGAAGTATGCGATCGTCCTATCATCTTGGCTCAAGATCGCTCCTATTGCATATCCACTCGCGTCACACTTGACCTGAAATGTCTTGCTGAAATCTGGCAAAACCAGAATTGATTGCTCTGTGATCTTCTTCTTCAACAAGTTGAAACTCTTCTCTGCTTCCTCCATCCAATGAAAATATTTGTGTATTTTCTTCACTGTATCCATCATCGGTGCACTAATTCCACTGAAATTCCATATGAATTTCCTGTAGAAACTTACCAATCCATGGAAGCTTCGAACTTCAAACACATTCTTTGGTGATGGCCAATTCTTAATCGCATTCACCTTTTCCAGGTCCATCTTCAGCTCATTTGTAGAGATAACAAAACCCAAATAAATGAGTTCGTTCCTAATAAATGATGATTTCTTCATGTTTATCAACAATTTCTCTTACTGTAACCTCCTCATCACTACAGCTAAATGCTTCAAGTGTTCTGCTTCAATCTTGTTGAAAATCAATATATCGTCAAGATATACAATGACAAATTTCCCTATGAAATCCTTTAGGACTTCATTCATCGACCTCATGAAATTACTGGGTGCATTTGTTAAGCCAAATGGCATAACAATCCATTCATACAGCCCTTCATTTGTCTTGAATGCTGTCTTCCATTCATCACCTTCTCCCATGCGAATTTGATGGTATCTGCTTTTCAAATCAACCTTTGAGAAGAACCTTGCTCCACTCAAGCAATCCATCAAATCATCCATCCTCGATAATGGAAATCTATATTTGATGGTAATCTTATTGATATCTCTTGAGTCTGTACATATTCTCTAGCCTCCATCTTTCTTCGGGCTAAGAACTGTTGGAATAGTGCATGGAATCAAGCTCTCTCTAATCAATCCTTTGTCCATTAAGTCCTGGACCTGTCTCTTGACTTCCTCATTCTCCTACGGCGTCAATCTGTATGCTGCTTTGTTTGGTAAACTGTCTCCAGGTATAAGATCAATGTGGTGACTTATACTCCTGATTGGTGGCAACGATCGAGGTAGTTTGTCCACTACTATATCAACGAACTCTTCCAACAAATTTTGGATTTCCTCTGGTAGATCATCCACTCTTGTACTGGTCAAAACAATTGTAGGCTTCCTGACCACAATAAACTATGTGTCTTCCTTCTTCTTAACCTCATTAAGAAGTTCCATCCCACTCATGAGAAGTACAGTGTTTCTCACCTCTGGTTTTACTTCTTTATCCTTAATTGGCAGCAACATGTGATTCCTCCCATTTTTCTCTAGGGTGTATGTGTTCTTTTTTCCATCATGAATCACATTTCTATCATATTGCCATGGTCTACCCAACAATAGATGACAAACAACCATGGGAATTCCATCACATAATATTTCATCCTTATATCCTCCTATTTTAAATTCAACTAAACATTGTTTAGTGACATTTACTTGATGTCCTTTTTGTAGCCATGAAACTCTGTATGGGCTTGGATGTACGACAGTTTCCATCTCCATCGTTTCTACCATCTCTGTAGAAATGAGATTGTTTGTGCTACCGCTATCCACGATAACTTTACATACTCTATCTTTTGTCTTGCAAGCAGTCCGAAACAGACTATTCCGTTGGGTTGGGTTCTCTGCCTCCTTCTTTGGCATTAAGAGAACTTTCCTCATCATCAAGGATCTTCCACCCCTCAACATTCTTTCCTTGAGCTTCAACAATGTGAGTCTCACCACCATATTTCTTTCTGTCTGGACAATCATAATATTTATGTCCATTTTTCCCACAGATAAAACATTTCACCTCGCCTCCTTGGCCTCTTCCTCTTCCTCTAGCTCGAGGAAAAGTATTCCTATCGGCATATTTCCCTCTTTGTGAGCTTCCTCCTCTCTCAGTTTTAGATTGAGGTTTCTTCCCTTCTTCTTTAGGTCTCTAAGTTCCATCTTGGGCAATTGTTTTGCCTCTGGACTGACTTCTGCCTCGGCCTCTTTGACCTTGCTTTCGGCTCAAATTCTCTTCATCTTTCAGAGACATCTAATAAGCATATTCCACAATACGAAGGGTAATCATGATCATCTCATCTTGAATGTCATATCTCAGGCCATTCATGTATCTGGCAAACTTTTCATCATCGCCTTCCTGATTACCTACCCTAATATTTATCTTGTAGAACTCTTCAGTGTACTCCTTCACTGACATCAACTTCTGTCTCAAATTCTGCATCCTCCGAAACAGAGTAATTTGATAATCCTTGGATGAACTACAGGCTTTCATCTTTGCAACCATTCTATCCCAACTCTTGATTTCCTGCTTTCCTTTGCAACGTCTGTTAGCCTGTAGTTCATCCCACCATAAAGATGCATGCCCTTTAAGTCTAGTGACAACATGTTTGATCTTCTTGTCTTCTTTGACATCCTCATAGTCGAAATATTTGTCCAGACCTCTAATCCAATCTAGAAGCTCTTCAACATCTAGGTTTTCCTCATACATGGGAATCTCCATCTTTTCCCTGGCACCTATTCTCGAAACAACCCTAAATAGGAAATCGTCTGTAGCATCCTCGACTGCGACTTCTTCTTCGTGTCCAACCTCGACTGCGACTTCTTCTTCGTGTCCAACTTCATTTTCACTTTCAGCCTCGCTGAAATCCCCAGTGTCTATTGTGTGTCTCTATGCTGTCTCCATGGCATCAAGACTAGCACGTAGTTCACGCATTTCTCTCTCCATTGATGGATTAGGCATAGCCACTAGTCTGTCTCTTCTTCTCGGTAGGATGGATGAGAAATATTCCCTTGTTCTCTTTTCTACAGAAAGAAAAGACTTCGTTCTGCAGATCTGATACCAAACTGATATGTATCAAAGTGCTCTCTTATTTTCTCTTGCTTCCTCTGTCTGAAATATATAAATAGAGTCATGCTCTGATACCATGTGATGCAGACCCCCGAACCCTCAGGTCGAGGTCCATGCAGGATCATTATAATTCTTCCCCTTGAGTCTGATTGAATCTTCGATTCCTCCACAGGGAATCCCACACACACTCACCGGTGTATCCACAAGTCCTTTATGAGTATTCCCATGCGATCAAACACACGACATCACCCAAGACTTTCGATCTCAGTAAGATCGTTCCCTTTGCTGAATCGGGACTTCGGGTTTCATGATTTCGCGATCCCTGTTGTCGAGAGTTTCCATCTCTACGACTCCCAAAACCCGAAATGCTGAATTCCGATACGTTCAACAAAGGTTGGTCTCTCAATAGGCTATCAGGGTTTCGGACTTCACGACTTCGCGAATCCAGATGCAAGGATCCCAACTCTTCGACCTTCGAACCCCGAAATGATCCACAAGGTTTGAATTCGCCTATTGACAAAGGCACGCCACCTGTCTATTCCAATACTTTCTATCCCTGACGTGGACTCCTGCCACCTATCAATCACGTGATTCCCACTAAGAAAATGTGCCACGTGTGGCACGAGCCTCGTCCCA
>CBVK0102647120.1:0-10484 GCA_900067695.1 Picea abies
GAGCCTATTTTGTATATGGTGTTGTGACACCGGTTTTGTATTTATAGGAGTGAGATGGTCACTTACCTACGAATGTTGTACTTTGTTGTACTATACTTTTTGTTGTAAACATTGATGGCACATTGATCGATATATATATATGGATATACATTTTGGGATCTTTGTGATGTTCACATATGTTGATGTTTTTTATTGATTTTGATGACATCTAATCTATATGTTGTGACAAACTTTGTATGTATGTGTGATGGGATCTTAATGTGATAAATGTCAATCTAACACTAGGTTAGCCATATTATCTACTATCTGATTAAATTGTCTTGGGATATGTGTAAATGTAATTGAAGCAAAATGTCGATATAAAATTCTAACTTGTAGGTATTTGCGAAAGAGGCAAGGATTGCAAACACGGTACACATTATTGAGTTGGAGGACGACAAGTTGGGAATCTAGTAAGACACTTAGGTAACGAATATGGCAGCTATTGGCCTCTGCAAGGAGGCCAATAATGGCTATGTATTTAGCTTGGTTGTTGGTAGTTGAGCCTAGGCATATGCCATTGGAGTGGAGTAGGTCACGCAAGGGGGTATAAAGGGCCCAAGCGGCCGAAGTGAGATTTTGTGTCCAATGGCTAGCTCCGTCGGTGTAACCGATGTGGAAGTTCGATGGAGGAGGCATCTGTCAATAAGACAAATGATAGATTAGATGTAAGATATGGAGGAAAAAAGAAGACTAAAAAATCTACAAAAAGAAAAATCCTAGTGTAGAATGGCTACACTCTGGCATACAATTTCTTTAAGTAAAACCCGTTGACAGGTTCTTTGAGGGGGTGGCCTTCAGGAGAGGCCAAGATGTATGCGCCTTTAGTGAGGCAATGTTGGATGGTGTAAGGTCCATGCGATAATGAATCAAACTTGCCATGGCTGAAGGTATCATGGGCGATATCATAAGAAAGGGCAAGGTCACCTTCATTGAACGATCAAAGGTTGACATGGCGATTGAAGGTAGCCTTCGATCATTTTTTGGCTACCTCATTGTTATGTAATGAAGACCGACGGTCTCCATCCAATGACTCTAAGTTCAGTAAATGTTGTTCCATTGGAGCAGTGTCGAGTAAAATCTCAATAGCGGTGCGTAAGGTAGTAATTTCTCACTCAATGGGGAGAGTGGCCTTGACCCCATGGACACGATGAAATGGTGTGAAACCAGTGGCAGTTTTGACTATTGTGCGATAATCCCATTGCACGGAAAACAACATATGGTGCCAATTGGTCTTATGTTTGTTAACCGTGCACTGCAACATGGTTTTGAGGACCTTGCGAGGGCTAAGTGATGTTATCACTATCCTTAAATTTAAGAGGGATAGGAGGCACCCTCAAAGCGGCCTCAGTTCGGCGTCTCTTGGATCATTCTTGTCCTGAAATTTTTTTTCTTCATGAAACTTTGGTAAATGCTCAGAAAGCAAGAGATTTCATGCACCTATTGCGCCCCTCCTAGGTTTCCAGTGCAGTAAATTATGTGGGTACATCGGGGGGATTGTTCTCTTGGGATCCTAATTTATATGAGTTGGTTCCATATCTTACTGTTGGTGGTATTATGTTAACAGGAAGGTATAATTTAAACAACCGGGAGATAGCATTGCTTAATATTTATGGTTCGTGCATGGATAAGAAACTCTTCTGGAAGTCGGTGGAAGACAGTGGTATTTTGTCTATTAAAAATTTGATCATTGTTGGGGACCTGAATATTATTTTTTCTTCGGATGAGGTCTGGGGAAGAACTTCAGGGCCTGGAACTACAGATGATTATTACATAGAGTTATTTACATCCAAAACATTGATAGACATCAATCCAGCTAAATTGGTTCCTACCTAGAGGAACGGGTGTACTGGTCAAGAGGCGATTGCAAGGAGATTAGATAAAGTTCTTCTTTCTGAAGGTTTATTATCAGTTGTTGGCCTTTATAGGTCCTGGGTAGAGTTTCATTTTATCTATGATCGTGCGTCAGTTTTATGACAGCTGGAATTACCTCCCTTTTATAAGGCCTATACTTTCAAACTTAATGCTCATTGGCCAAATGATCAAGAATTTGTGGATTTAGTCTATAAAATCTGGAAAGACCTCGTTTTCCTTTCTGAAGGTGGCAAAAAAAACAGGATAGTTTGGAAATTAAAAGTGCTAAAATATCAAACAAAACTTTGGTATAAAGAGAATATGGCCAGAAGCAAAGAAAAGTTGTTGACTCTCGAATCAGATATTAAGGATTCGATAATACTATTGGTTGGTGATCCTACAAATCATGAAGCGGAATTGTCCCTCCGACAAATGGAATTAGAAAGGAATAATATATTAAGAGGGATTGAAGAACAATGGAGACTGCACAGCAGGGCTATATGGATGGCAAGCGGGGACAATAATACTAAGTATTTTCACAATTTTTCTAGCCACAATAGGGTCTGGAAACATGTCTGGGAGATACACCGATGGAAATGGAGTTAAGATATCCAAAAAAGTAGCCTTAAAGGAAGCAACGGTACTATAATTCAAAAATTTCTACAAGGCCCCTCTCATACCAAATACTACTGAACAAATCAAGATAAATGAGCTCTTTCCCCATATGTTAAATGATGATGAGTCATGCTCGTTGTACAATCTTGTTTCAATGGAGGATTTAAAATCTGTTTTATTTCACTTTAAAAATGATAAGAGTCCAGGGTCGGACGGTTGGACGGTTGAATTTTTTACTTTCTTCTTTGATTTAGTAGGGGAGGATCTCCTCGAGATGGTGGAGGAGTCAAGAAGGTTAGGCTCTTAGGGGAGGATCTCCTCGAGATGGTGGAGGAGTCAAGAAGGTTAGGCTCTATCGTGGGAAGATTAAATTCAACCTTCCTGGCCTTGATTTTGAAGGCCAATAAACCGGCTACTTTTGACGATTTTCGCCCCATATCATTGTGCAATCTGTGTTACAAAGTGATATCAAAAATCATTGCCAACCGGATTAAACCATTTATTTCCAGATCACTCTCTCATGAATAGTTGGGTTTTTTTAAAGGAAGGTAGATTCAAGATGTTATTGGCACAGCTCATGAGAGCCTCCACAGCATAAAAAAGAAAAAATTAAAATCGCTTGTATTAAAGCTGGACTTAAGGAAAGCATATGACTATATTGACTGGGATCATTTAAGATTGATCCTTCTAAAGGTGGGTTTTGGGATCCATATGACAAATTGGATCATGTCTTGTGTTACATCCTCTTCCTTTGCAGTATTACTTAATGGTGAGGCCACAAACTTCTTCAGAAGCAACAGGGGTTTACGTCAAGGATGTCCATTATCACCATTTATTTTTATCTTGGTGATGGAAGGCCTCGGTTTATTACTGAAAACTAGCATTGGTGAAGGCAATCTTACAGGTATAAAAGTTTCTAGATTGATAAAAATTCTTCATCTATTGTTTGTGGACGATGTACTCATTATGAAAAGGGAAAGTTTACATGAATGGAAGGAAATCGACAAAATTATCAGGTTATTCTGTAAAGCCTCTGGACTATCGGTTAATCAAACAAAGACAATTGTTCATTTTGAAGGTCTCACGAAGGTAGAATTGGCCCCTTTTAAGACAGTCCTACCATATACTTTTAGTGAGCTCTCGATCGGTTTCAGATACCTGGGTTACTTTCTAAAGATAGGGGCACATAGGGAAGATGATTGGGATTGGCTAGTGGAAAAATTAACCAAGAAAATCAGATTATTGTGTAATAGGTGGCTCTCTATGGGCGGTAGATACATTCTTGTTAAAATAGTTCTGGAAGGCCAGCATGTTTATTGGATGTTTATGGAAGCTATCCCACGCTCAGTATTAAACAAGATTAGAAAATTGATGTTTCACTTTCTATGGAATGGTCATAAATATGTTCAGCAGTATCATCTTTGCAGGTGGGAGACATTATCTAGACCAAAGAAGAATGGAGGTTGGGGGTTCTGAAACCTTGGACATTATCTAGACCAAAGAAGAATGGAGGTTGGGGGTTCTGAAACCTTGCTCACTTCAATACGGGTTTGACTGTAAATAATCTATGGAGGGTCTTGTCGAAGGACGGTATTTGGCATAAGGTTTTAATGGACAAATACTTACCAAACACAACGGTTATCAACTGGTTTAGGTTGGCTTCACACAAACTTTGTTCTGCATCTAGAATCTGGGCTTGTCTTACCCATTCTGTACATGTTATCACCCATTGGCTCAGTTGGCGACCAGGATCCAGACATCTCATTTCCATTGGAAGAGATCAGATCATTGGCATCAGTGACAAATCCTTCCTCCCAGAAGAGATCATTACAATTTTAAATCAAAAAATCCTTCCTCCCAGAAGAGATCATTACAATTTTAAATCAAAAAAGGATAATTGTTCTAGCTCAAGCCATTGTTTCTCGGGATCCAATCACTTTCTCAGTTATTTGGATGAGCTGCGAGGACTTGGGATTATCCGAGAATCTTGCTACAGTTTGGGATAGCTATATTATAGAGCTTAAAGGAGTCGGGATCTCGCTCCACGACATCGATGATACACTACTATGGATCGGAAGCGATTCATCTGGAAACATCTCAGTTAGAAACATTTATGTTGTCCTTATATCTACACAGAATTTCCCGATATGGCGTGGATGGAGGGTTAACTTATGGAAATGGAAAATACAACTAAAGATAAAATTATTTCTATGGTTGGTTGCAGCAACTAAAGATAAAATTATTTCTATGGTTGGTTGCAGACAACACGATCCTATCCTGGGATGTATTACAAAAAAAGGGTTGGGCGGGCCCGAGTATTTTGTTTCTCTATAAGTAAAAATCTGAAGACAACAACCACCTTTTCATACATTGCACCTTTACAAAAAGAATTTGGGCCAGAATTTCTCATTTTCTACAAATCAAAAATTCTTGGGTTGGATCTTCACTTATAGATTGCTTAGACTCCTAGACAAAGAACAAGTCTATATCAAAAAGGTTGGTTGCAATTGCATGTTGGTACATATTTCTTGAAAGGAACAAAGTGATCTTTGATGAGAAAGCTCCTTCGGCATGGGCAGTAGTATACAAGACACTTGGCTCACTCATCAAGCTTCCTCCATCACAAAAAATTTTGAACATAAGACAAAGGCCGATCACACAGATTGATGGTTTTACTATTGCTTGTTTTGATGGGGCATCTTTAGCAAGTGGTTTGAATTGTGGATTTGGGGGCGTCATAAAATTCCCAGAGTCAATGGTATACAGATGGTACTTCAACTACGGGGAAGGTACAAACACCAAAGCTGAGCTTATGGGAGCCTGGACCACTCTCACATTAGCAAAACACTTGAATATTAAAAAAATACAGATTTTGGGGGACTCCAAGGTGGTTATTGATTGGCTAAATCATAAAGGAAAACTTTAGGCCATTGACATTGAAGGATGGAAACACAGAACATTGAAACTGTCTACATCATTTCTAGGCATCTGCTTTCATCACATCTACAGGGAATTCAAAAAGGAGGCAGATCAATTATCAAAGCATGCTCTCTTGGAGTCGAAAGGAAGATTATCATATTTCCCATGGGAAGGAGGGACAGCGGGTCCTCCAATTCATATAGAAATGTTTTAAATCCTTCTTAGTATTGAGCCTGATTAAAGTATTGGCATGGAGTTCGAAATTATTTTTGATATTTTGAGGAGATGAAATTCATTATATTAGTATTACCTATGCTCAATGTTATTGTAAATGTTTCTTTTTGGTCAGTGTTTTTTGTAAATGGTTTTTGTGGACAGTCTATTGTGCCAGACTAGTTTCTATGTGGATCGACAGTGATCAGTTATTGATCAAGGATCTTTGAAGATCAAAAAAAAATTATAATCTAATATAATTTTGAGCGAATTTTCTATTAGAAAAAACAAACAAAAGATGAGAATTGGGGGCGAGAAAACTGGTGGAAGAGGTCGGGAATTGACATTCATGGCGTCGTCCAGGTACGGTTTGGGAGTCTACCAGACTAGACATTGAAACTGTACGTGAGACAAGCCGTGGCGGAAGAGGCAGGGGCATGGGTTTAACAATGTCCCACAGGGATTGTGTTATTCTATCATTTACGGGGCAAATGGCTAAAGAAAGAGAAGTAAAATAAATAGCTAGCATTCGACTTTTTTTGTTTTCATTGGCAGGATTTTATGAATATGTACTCAATGCGTTTAAACCAATGTTAGGGATTTTATCATATCAGCGATCAGAATTGTGGGCGTGGAAAGCCATGGCGGAAGAGGCAGGGGCATGTGTTTAGGGGGCATATGGCTAAAGAAAGAGAAGTAGAATAAATAGGAGGATAAATAGCTAGCATTAGACCTTTGATTTATTTTTTTTGGTGTGAATTCTGCAAAGTTTTATTTTGTAATTAAAATGTGGAAATAGAAAATTTGTATTTTTTCAAATGGAATCCGATTGGCTCAAATTGGATATTGAAGTTGTGCAATTATTTATTTGTATATATTGATTAGAATGTAAATAGATGGAATGGTTTTGACATCTCTAAATTAAAAATGAATATTTTCAAATTAAATGTTATAAAATATAAATAAATAATATAATATATTTTAAATGGTTAAAACGTGGAAAAATGGTTTGTTTTTTTTTTTTTTTTTTCCCTAGATTCAAGTCCAATTATGAGAAGTTGAAAAGACTTTATGCTTTATTATCTGAATAAGAATGCATTATTCAGGGAATCTCTGTCGCTAGAGAGAAGACTTAAGAAGCCCAAGGGACTCCACAACGTCATCATATTCAATGACCGGATTCCACTCTCAGGTTTGGGCATCATCACCTCTACGTACGCATTTACAACAGGTGACTTGAGTAATAGTTGGAAATAAAAAAGTATTGATAATTTGATTGCAAATCAAAACAAAACAATAATTAGAGATCCATTGGAAATTCTATGTTATATATATATTTGAAATCGTTACATTTTTCAATTTTTTAAAATATTTTAATTTTTAAATTTTTAGACCTTTATATATTATATTTTATAATTTAATAAAATAAAAAAACCATAAAATGTTTACAGTTAGATTTTATATATTGTATAAGCTAAAGTGTCCATTTTTTAATATAAAATAAAAATATATATAATATATGATATAATCATAAAATATAATGTATGGTATTATGTTTCATATACTTATACCAGGTAAAAAGCTTCATATTCATTCATAGGTATACGGATTGAATGAGAGAAAAAAAGAATTTCATTTTTAAAAACCTCATTACTCACTGGATAGTGTTTTTGGATTATTAAATGTAAGGCTCTTCTTATTAGGATTGAAAAAGCTGAAATTCTGGCAGGAGTTCACCCACAATAGATTCTTGCTGGTGTCGCTACGGCAAGATTTTAAAATAAAATATTTAAAACACACTAATATTGCATGCCATACCACGTAGTAGTGATTTGGTGAGGGTCCATACACTGAAAGAGAGGTAAAGACGCGTTATATAATAAAAATTACAAATTTTCTTTTAACATTATGGATATATGATTTACCTGTTCTCGACAATTTATTTTTTATTTTTATTTTGGGATAGAGTTTAGGGTTAAGCTGGCACTTCTTCTACTTGTTATTAAAACCATTCAAACTAAATTCAATTAATATTAATTGATAATTAAATTATAATATTTTTTTCTAATTTTAAATAAAACATATAATTAACCTAAATCATATCAGACATTTTTTAAGCTATGTAATTGTATTAAAATATGTAGACAAAATTACATTTATTACTAAACCCAATTGATACTAATTGAAAATTGAATTATAATAATTTTTTCCAATTTTAAATAAAACATATAATTAACCTAAATCATATCACACATTTTTTTAAGCTATCTGATTGTATTAAAATATATATAGGCAAAATTACATTTGTTCTGCAGTTGGGCTGCGCTTGGAAAACCAGCCCAGCTATTGAACATGTGCTTCATTGGGTGAGGAGCCCAGGATATATTTCTAAAGAAAAAGAACTTTTGAAGTATTTACATAAAAATCAAAATTATATTTTCCTTGTCAGTTCTCTGGTGGCAGATCTGTGATACATAGTAGCAGTGACGGCTTTCAAAATGAGAGAGAAACCAAAAGACAGGGGAGGAAGGATTTTCATTGTGAGGAACCTGGCTAAATTGCTGGAGGTGATTCCCATTTTTGTCGCAATGATTGTGAGTTTCTTGTCCTGCAATTAGTTTTGCAGCTGGATGGATGAATTCTGATGAGCCATGTCATTCTGGACAACAGTTTGAGCAGTGATGGCCTTGATTAATAGCGTCTTCATCTGCCAGTAGAGATCCATTGTTCGAAGGTATTTTGTGTCCCTCGTCCTTGAAGATCCGGGATACAGGGCATAATCTCTGCTTCGACTTCTGCATCGAGGGTTCTAGATCGTTCCTGTCGGGCTTTTTCATCTAGATTGTCCATTATTCGACGCTCCTCTGTGGTGGTTTGCTCCTCTGGGCTTTTTCATAGAGATGAAGTGAGGGTAAATGAAATATCTTATTTTTTTTTATCAGATTTTTCGTTTTTACACATTTGAATTATACAAAAGTAGTTATTCAAATTTGTAGATCTAATTATTCATCATCAAATTTAGGGTAAAATCTAACAAAAAAAAGTTACTAGAAAACATCTAAAAGGTATAACGTTTAGACTAATGTAATGAAATCTACCTTTTGAGTTTTTTGGCTGGAATCTGGTTAAGTAAATTTGGATAAAATCACTATTTTTTATTGTTTAAATTGTATTTCTGAATGCATAAATAAATTCAGCTTGCTGAAAAACCTTGATACACTCAATACAAAATTAACTATTCAAATCTACAAATCCAACCATTCATCACTCAATTTAATTTCTAGCAAAATCAAACAAAAAAAATTACCAAAAAACATCTTTCTTATCAAACCCATCCATCGTTCTTACCAGACTGGTGCCTTTGGTAACGAGACTCCATAAATGCCACAGCGTCCTTCCTTTGTCCTTGAGATCATAGATCAGCATCGCTATTATTTTGATGACATCACGAAGGCTGGTGAAGAACCAAGCCATTATTTGCAAATCCACCATCAAATACTCTCAAGTGCCGCCAGTTAAGGCGGATGTCCTTACGAGGGTGAACCTTAATGCAAGCATTGAAGTTGAGTAAATACTTGTCATTAATGAAGTAGAAAGAGACCAGAGACTTCTAGGAGTTAACAGTTGTGGGTGCCGCAAAGGTTCTGGACAATTCTCATAAGTCACTCGAATCAGGATAAATCGTATCAAACATTAATACCATTAATACCTTGTATGAAAATTATATTTATTTTTTTTAACTGAAAAATTATTTCAATTATATTATATTTTCTTAATATAATTATATTAAGAAAATAACTGATCACTACAAAACAGAGATCCCAAAAAATTTACTTAGTAACATGATTAGCAAAAGGATAAATACACAGCAATGTTGTCCACCATAATAATATAACCGCTAACAAAAAAGAAACAGAGAACTTGTGTAAGTTAATAAATGTTTATATGAGATTTCTCCCTTGTTGTGCCATTATTTCAAGGGAAATAAATAATGGCACCTTCTTAAACACTAAGCGCTTGTTTAGATAGGATAGCAGCATCAAAGTTGAAGTTCTTAGGAATGTGATCATAATTAATATAATCAAAGCAGTAGACCATGGTTCTGATTTTAGCTTTCCATCTTTCAATTGTGCAAGCATGAAGATTTCTCTTTTTCTTTAGCCGGTGGATCACAACTTTGGAGTCACCCAACAATTGAAAATGAGTAATCAATTAGTGTAAAGCCAGCCTAAGAGTTGCCCAAGCCCCGAGCAACTCTGCTTTGTTATTAGTCTCATGGCCACAGTGAAAAGTCCATCCTATGACAGTAGAATCTGGAAGTTTTATTATACCACTCGCACCGCAGCAAAGGCCATCCAGATGTGCAACCCCGTCGAAATATGCTACTGAAGAATTTATAGACATTGGGAATAGAATGTTTCTCGAAAGTTTATCCTTCAATTTTGTATCTTTGCCTCTCGGAAAAGCTAAAGCTTTATAATATACCGCCAGAACAGATGAAATTTTTTCTTAAAAAATGGCTTTATTCCTCTCAATCCATATAAACCAAGCGCCGCAGGGACAGATATATCCTCGGGCCAAGTCTTAAAGCAATCTGCCAATGTGAAACCATCCCATAACACTTTAAAACCTGTAGAGAGTCTTACCTTTTCCCAAACCAACTTGGTGAAAAAACATTGAATTAGAATATGATCAACAGATTCCGAATATTTTTTGTATAAATAACATAAATATGTCTGCCTTTTACTTGGGGGAATCCCAAGTGAGAATATTCCCTATCACAGCCAGCCAAATAAATAACTTGATTTTTAGTTGAGTATTCCAACGCCAAAGTGTTCTCCGCC
>CBVK0102647162.1:0-16454 GCA_900067695.1 Picea abies
CAATATTCATGAAATGACGATCGTGGCACGTGGGTCGATCGTGAGCATTTTCATGTATTGAATTTCCGGGGCTGACCCGACTATACTTGGGTGAGCTCAGTGGAAGCGCTGGTTCGATTCTCGGTGCATTTCGTTTGGCACTGGTTCTATTCTCAGTGCATTCAGAAAGAACGAGAGTGCAGAGGAAATAGGTTCTGTTTTTTTGCAGCGAATAAAAATCCTCTTTAACCCTCTCAACGTTTTCGCTCGATCAGGTGGGCCTTCAAGCTGTCGGCGGTTTAAAGATCAAAACAGCATTGTCAATACTCAATAATTGAGATCCATATTACAATATTCACAAAATGACGATCGTGGCACGTGGGTCGATAGTGAGCATTTTTATGTATTGAATTTTCGGGGCTGACCCGACTATGCGCTGGTTCGATTCTCAGTGCATTTCAAAAGAACGAGAGTGATTCACGCGCTCACATTTTGAGAAGAAGAAAAATTCTCTGTGGGAGAATTTTTCACTTGCCATGGGAGCTGCAAGCTGTGACAGTCAACCTCAGCTTCGGAAATGGATCATCTCTCCATATTATCATCGCTATAGGTACCATTCTCTGTGGCAATTTCTTCATTCTTAAAAGTGGAAAAGCACGACAATTAAGTTTTGCAAAGACAAAATTCGAGTATTTTCTAACTGGTTAAGAATTTGGTGATACAAGATATTAGAGGAATAATTTATTTCAAATTTTAGACACAGACATTTAAGTTTTGCAAAGACAAAATTCAATTCTTTTCTAAGATGTTAAGAATTTGGTGATACGAGAAATTAGATTAATAATTGACTTCAAATTTTAATTGAGTTTGTAACAATCTGAATCGAAAAAGAAGTGAGTAAAATATCAGAAACAAAATTGCAACATACTGATAATATAACTCTCATCATATCTGAATTTTCTGCCCAGTCCATTTCATATTTATCACAAAGGCTCATTACTTTTTGTTTCGATTCAATTAATCTTCCTTTGACATCGTCCTGGATCTGCACTGCGAGATTATGCACTTTTCAATATTGAGAATCGAGAAATTTGTAATGCAGTGTTGATATTTTCTCGTTATACTTTTTAGATTTTACCTGTAAACTTTGGAAATTTTAATATACAGGTGGTGGCAGAGAGTCTTACTTGTGACGGTCTTCTATTCGGCATGGGTTTCCCCTTTCGAGTTTGCGTTTACTGAAGTAAATGCGGGCGTATTGTTTGTTGTGGATAATATCGTGAATGGATTCTTTGCCCTGGACATTCTGCTCACATTCTTTGTGGCTTACCTCGACGAAGCAACATACACGCTTGTGGAAGATCCAAAGAAAATTGGTCTTCGGTATAAAATAATAAAGTTTTAGCACTCTGAAACTTTCTAGCGTTTCTCTTTTCTTCTGTCTGGTGAAACTCGTTCCCTTACATGGCTTAATATGGTTACAGGTATGTTTCCAGATGGTTTATATTTGATATGGCATCAACGACTCCATTTGAGCTCCTCTCTATTATCTTCACTGGTAATCGAGAAAACAGATTAGCATTTAGTTTTCTCAATATGTTGAGACTTTGGCGTTTAACAAGAGTGAGCGCCCTTTTTTCCAGGTAGATCTCCTTTCTCCGGGACTCTCGATTTCATTTATCTCTACCCTTCCTGACCAGATTTTCAAAGAGTATTTCGTGTAAAAATACTTTGCCATCTGTTAAAATTGCAGGGTCGAGAAAGACATACGGTTTAGTTATTTCTGGATTCGGTGCATCAAACTAATTTGTGTAAGTCGCTTCAAATTTGGGGGTTTTAGAGATAGATTCCAGTTGCAGGCTTTAATGGCGTAATCCAGCATAATATACATATTGCAGGTTACACTGTTTGCTGTACATACTACCGCATGCTTTTACTACTGGCTGGCAGTTCATTATCCAACGAGGACGAAGACATGGATCGGTTCTACGATTCCGAATTTTGAGAAGAGAAGCATATGGTTGCGCTATGTGTCTGCCGTGTATTGGTCGATCACCACTCTATCCACTGTTGGATATGGAGATCTGCACGCGGAGAATGAAAGAGAGAAAGTGTTTGATATCTTCTACATGCTTTTCAATTTGGGACTCACTGCCTACGTGGTAGGAAATATGACGAACCTGGTTGTGCACACTGCAGCAAGAACATTTATGCTGGTGAGAATTTCAACCTTTCCTTTTGACGTAGTGTAAATGTTTCAAGTTATTTATTTTGTGGTTATAGTTTTTCGATATGTATTGTGTGGTGAGAAATTTAGAAGGATGGATAGATGTGCAAATTTATGAAATTACCTATTTATGTGTAAGTTTAGGTTTTTCTTAGGGCATTGAATCTATTCATAGATTTAAAAAATTATTTAGACAATCTAAAATTTTATTTATAGATTTAAAAAATTAAATAAATAACTTAAAATTGTTAATTGATTTGTTCAAGGAAAAATAAAAACTTAAAAATTTTGACTAAACCTTTTTTTTTCATGTATAAAAAATTAATATAACCATTTTCCAATAAAAACATAGTTAAATAAATTCCAAAATAATAAAAGAAAGATGTTTATTTTGAAGAAATGAATAAGAAGATGTATACAAAACTGTTGAATTTCATAAAAAAAAAATAAAAAATTAATATAATTAATTAATTTTTGTAATTTATTTAAAAGAATATATATATAATAATATAGATAAATAACATTATTTTAATTCAGTTTTGTAGAAATTGAAATATTATAAATTAAATATATTTATAAATTCATCTTAATTTAAGAGATTTTTTAAGTATTTTTGAGAATCGAGGAAAAACAAATTCAAAAATTCTAAATTACAATGGAAAAGATATATGTTAATGTGCTTAAATATATAAAAGAAAATTAACACAAATCATTAAAAAATAACAAATATACTAATTTAAGATGGATTAACATTAACATGTTAAAAGAAAAAAGATTCAAATATTCTAAATTAATAGTAAAAAGAATTCAAATGTTCTAAATTAATACTTAAAAAAAACTCAAATATTCTAAATTAATAGTGAAAAACAATTTCAAATATTCTAAATTAATAATGAAAAAGATTCAAATATGATGGTTATTAAAAAAGTCAATAAAAATGTTTAAAAAAATCTCTTTTACTAATAATGCTTTTTGGCAAAAATAATTTAAAAAAAAACTCAAATATTCTAAATTAATAGTGAAAAACAATTTCAAATATTCTAAATTAATAATGAAAAAGATTCAAATATGATGGTTATTAAAAAAGTCAATAAAAATGTGTAAAAAAATCTCTTTTACTAATAATGCTTTTTGGCAAAAATAATTTTAAATTTCTCTTTCTAATAGTTAAAATAATTTGATTTTATAAAAAAATGGTTTTAAATTCCTTTTTCCACCCACATAATTACATAATTAAATGATATAATTTTTTATATAAAAAATTGCTTATATTATTATTTATCTATATAATTTATCTTTAAAAACTATAAAATCAAAAATTCTGAATTTTTTTATAAATGTATTCTTATAACTTTTTACATAAAGTTAAAATTTTTAAGTAGAATAGCTTACACTTATTGGAAATTGACACAATTAACTTCATAACTTAACTTAACTTATTATTCATAACTTCCTTGCATTTATGAATGCATCTTACAGTAAGGCTATATGATTGCCACTTTTAGATGATTAACATAGATTAATATATGTGTAAAACATGTTTGGATGATTAACCTGTACTATAGATTTTCGTGGCCCTGTCCCATGGATTTTCGTGGACTTGGAGTTTTTACTGTGCTAATTATGGTTTTTTTTTAACTACCTTAGAGTTTTATTATCTCGAAAGCCATACACCTATGGAGATGGGCACAATTAATGATCTTTTAATCTAAAATCTTAATGTGATGGTTAACAATTGAAAATGCAGGCATATTCTTAGTGGTCCTCCTAAATCAATAAATGTGATTTATTGTTCATAACTTCTTTACATTTATGAATGCATCAGGTAACTGTTTACTTTTTCACATTTACGTAATCATATTAAAAAATTAATGTAAGACCATATGATCACCACTTTTAAATGATTAACATAAATTAATATCTTTTTAGATGATTAACATAAATTGATATATATGAAAATCAAGTTTGAATAATTAACTTTTACTATGGATTTTTGTGTACCTGCACTCTGAATTTTCGTGGTGCTAATTAGGGTTTTTTTTTTTAAACTACTAGGAGCCTTTTCCGCGTTCACCAGCCGCGAGTTAGCGGCTGTGTTAGTATTTTTTGTTTTAATAATTCATCCTATAATTTTGCAGAGGGATGCGATTAGCGAAGCTTCAGAGTACGCTGCGAAAAACCGTCTGCCAAAATTGTTAAAAGAGCAAATGATGGCACAATTGCGTCTCAGGTTCAAAACGGAGGAACTGCAGCAGGAGGAAGCTTTATCGGACCTGCCTAAAGCACTCAGATCCAGCATTAAGCAGCATCTATTCTTACGAACCCTTGAAAATTGCTGCATCTTTAATGGAGTTTCGCGTGACATGCTTGTGCTACTTGTGAGTTCATATTCAATCCTACAAGTTAATTTCGTTGAAAGTTAGAAATTGAAAATCGGAATGGGTGGATTTGATTGTTTGAAGATGTGCGTGTGAAAGGTTGCAGACATAAAAGTTGAGTACTTCCCACCAAAAGCAGACATCATTTTGAAGAATGAGATTGCCAGTGATTTCTATATTCTTGTTTCTGGGGCAGTGGTATACATTCCAACCCTAAAATTAGTCATTATTAATGGTTTTTCCTTGTCCATCCCCAAGATCGAGCGTTTATACTAACTGCCATTGAACGTTTGTGTTGCTACAGGATCTACTCACACACATAAACGGAAGCGAACAGGTGAGAATTGAAATGCAGACGAGACTTAGCATGTGGAGATTTTATGGAATTCTACGAAAATAAATCTCCACCAATCTGGATTCTTTCCAGATTGGTGGAGATTTTGTTTAAAGCAAAAATGTCTGCCTTCATCGTGTAAATCATTTCGTTATTTTTCTCAGTTTTCAGAAAAGCTAGAAGCTCCAAATTTGGTTGGGGAGATTGGCGTACTGTGTGATATCCCACAACCTTTTACTGTAAGAACCAGAAGACTTTCCCAGCTTCTGCGGCTGAGTCGCCATGATTTTTATCAAACTGCTCAAACGAATATTGAAGATGGAAAGACTATAGCTGCAAACTTCCTCCAGGTATAGGTCCAAGACAAATTTAGCTTCTACAACAGCATAATAAGGTAAGGCATGGCATATACTGAACCAGGATTCATGATGTTGTTTTTTTCAGCATTTGAAGAGCCTAAAGGGATCAGTTAGGTATGAAATACCATCTCTGGTAGACTTGCCTTCTCTCAATATTGAAGATACAGATCAATTAGAGACACCAAAATCTTCATTACAGCGGCACAACGAAACTCAGATATTCACTGATCCCAAATCTGAAATAGAAAGTGAAGACGGAGAAACTGATGGATCCGAAGGGAAGGAACCGCTTAACTCGCACTACAAAATGGGATCATCATCTACTACTGTCAAGTCAAGCAAGCGTGTGATTATATATTATTACGATGTTAATGGTGATGAAAACTCGAAAGAAAAGAAGCTTGGAAAAGTAATTCTGTTGCCCAATACAATGGAGGAATTTCTCAGCATAGCCGGTAATGTGCTCGCAATGGTTCTGTACCTGTCATTCGGTTTTACTGAAAACAAATACTTCGGATTAACATTTTTTTGAACTGATGGCTTGCAGGTGCCAAGTTTGGTAAGAGGCCCAGCAAAGTGAGGGACATGGAAGGATCGGAGATAGAAGATTTAGCAGTTGTGAAAGACAACGATCGACTGTTTGTTTCTTGAAGAATCCGCTAGACTTGCTCTAACTAATATGTGCGAAGCTCCAACGGTGGGAAGTAGAAGCTTCCTAAACAAATAAATGTGTTAAGCAAATATATAATAGCAACTTCGAGAGGCACCTAATTGATTACGCTGCAAAAGACCAGATCCAAACGAGTGAGCATTGATGAGTGCAAAACATGAACCATGTATGTCAAAAAAAAAAAATATTCTCAGTGAGTAGAAGAAGCAAATTATATTTAACTAATTCTTAAACTTATATTTAGAGAAAGGTATAAGACAACATCTTAAACTTATTAACTAATTCTCATTTATATATCTAGTATACATTCACCTTGCTCATTCTTTGTCAAAGTTTTTTTTTCATATTTGTAAAGTTTGTTAGGATAAACTTTTTGATTCATTGTATTTAAATACATTTATATTTCATCAATGTCCATCATCACATGATAACAAATAGAGTGATTCAAACTAGTAAAGATGAGATGTAAATACATAAATCACCAAGAAAACTTAGTTAATTAATAGTAATAAGTTAATGTTTAAAAAAAAGAGAAACCTAAACTACCAAAAGTCAACCACTTAAAAAATAAAAAATAAAACAAAAAAATAAAGAAAAATCAAATAAAATTAAACCAAATAAAATATATTAAAAAAATAAAAAGGAAAAAATTACATTAATAAATAAGAAAAAGATGGAGAGAAAAACAAGTTACACTTGAAAAGAATATAAAAAAACATAAAGAGTGACCAAAAAAATTTAATATATAATAAACAAAAGAAAACATAAAAGATGTTATGTTATAATAATAGGTTAAAAAAATAATAAGTTTTCTCATAACAAGTCACAAGTTTACGGTTTTTTCATAAGAGGTCATAAAATCTAGAGGGGGGTAGGGTATGTATACTTCCGTAGACTTTAGAAAAGTTAGAAATAAATAAATGAAGCAAACCAATGTAATACCCAAGTAGAGAAAGATAAAATAAAGCAAAAGAATCCCAAAGAAGAAAAAAAGAAAGATAAAATAAAGCAAAAGAATCCCAAAGAAGAAAAAATAAAAAGGAAAATCAAAGCCAAGGCCAAAACAAGAAAAACAAGGGTCGGGGTGGGGGGGTACAAGACAAGAGCAAAGAGAAGAGAAAACCAAGAAGGAGAACCAATAGATAGGTTTTGACTCTTAAGAACAGGAAGTTGATCTCTACTTATCTTAATCTCAACATCCCTATTAAGACATTTGTTTTCCTTCACAATGTCTATGTAGTGTTGATTGATCAAAGGTCAAGTATTTTGGTCATTCTTTCTTCTCATGTATATCCTACACTTAACCATTTTTTTCACTTTTGCAGGTCATGGGAAGTATACCCATAATCACCATAAACCTACAATCTGACAACTCAAAAGTCTCTAATGTCAACACTTAGTCGTTTTTCTATTTTTCTTTCTTCATACTTAGCCATTTTTCATTTGCGGGAGTTCCATTGCGGGTGGTAAACCATGTTTCAAAAGAATTGAATTCTGTAAACCCACAAACTCACATCCCACATTTTTTCTCACTTCAAAATGACTTGCACTCTTTTGCGGCATATAAAGTTGACTATTCATGTACTTAGTATATTTTCTAATTGTGGATGAGAAAGCCCTCTTACATTCCCCCTTCCATATCCTATACCCCGCAATCCCGTAATCATTATTATACACTCCCCATCACTCATTTTACACCTCCATACGTAAACATTTTCCATACATCTCAGTACATAATAACACTCCCTTAGAACATTTATGATCATACCACCAAATCGACCGACACAAGAGGTAAATTAAAACCTTTATTAATGAAGCAATTCTCATAGATTCCTCACCTTAAAGCCAAATCTAATTGTGCAATTAGCATTTTTGAACTAAGAACTATATCATGTGATATTAAGTAAGTACATGGAGAATTTAGTAAGCAATTAAATCCTTAGATGTAAGCTCCTATTACTACAAACCACCACCTTTTCATTCTAGTCAACCTTTGCCAAATATGACCAACAAGAAAAGAGATATCTATTGTGGGAATATTGTAAATACATTAGGACATGAGAACCATTCATTCCAATGGCCTAAGGCTTTTAAATGGTACACACCACTCTCCTTTGATGAAAAGAGATCAAATAAGGTTTGGACCTATGGAATAGTGTTGGTAGGTTGTATGCCAGAGGTATCATATTTCAAGGAGTTGATTCTCCAGTGTATTGACAATTTCAATATTGAAAAGAGAATCATTCAATTGCAGGGGAAGAAACCTATTTCCTTGGCACCCACAATATTCAGAAGGATGCTCAAGCTCCTTGAGCCTACCACGACGTTCAAATGTTCAGAAGAAGACACCTTTTTAAAGGCCAACCATGGAGGGTCAAATATTTTGGATAGTTTTATTTCAGAGCAATCAGACTAATGACAATGGCTTGGGGAACAATGAATGAGGCAATAATATGATTGAAAACAAACATGGTTGCGGTTTTCTTGGTATTGTTAAATGTAGGCATTGCCTCGACCCACTTAGTGAAATTATACCTGGTAACAATAATATACCCATGCCCCCCGACCAAGTGAGGGTTACATGTTAGGAAATCAATGCCGACCAAGTGAGGGTTACATGTTAGGAAATCAATGCCCCATTTAGCAAATGGACCAACAAAAACTACATAGTGAAGAGGAGAAGGAGGTGAATGGAGATTACGATTATAAATCTGGAATGCATGACATATTTGGACCGCAAGGATGCAATCCTTGAACAATGAAGGACAAAAATATCTGGCGCTTAGAATTTTTTAGGCAATGACATACCCAGACATATGACCACCACATGCTCCAACATGGAAATCATTAATCTCTCTCTCTGCTTCTTCGTTTGTCAAACATTGTCAAAGAATGGAATTGACACCACGACAATAAAGAGTATCGCCAACAATTATGTATTCTCAAGATTGGTATTGAATGTGATGATGTTCAATACTAGATAAATCAGGATGATAGGTCTGGGTTTGGATATAGATTATGATATATCTATACCACATATCAAAGGAACTGACCATAAAAATGGATTCATTAAGAATCGTCTCTTTGGTCAGATGTTGTGTTTCAGTGGAGGGAAGGTCATAGATCAACTCAACAAAAGATAAATATTTCTTAGATTTGGATTTTTATCATTCCAATTCAAACTCTTGGAGGATGAAAATCCATTTAGAGTATGTTCCCCCCAACACTCATCTAGTCAAAATGTGTTGCATGGGGTTGCAATCGGAAATAATAGTGGTTTTTCTCAATAACATGTTGTGACGAAAACGTTGGACAACTTGAACAACAACCAAAGACAATTTCTACACATGTGAATATTTAATTTTGGTACGGGAAAGACTCCTACTTAAATAATAAATCACATGTTAATCATGTGATTCATCCTCTTGAACTAGCACCATACCAATCGTACTGTCAGAAGCGACAAGGTATAAGAAGTAATCTCGACTATAATCCAAGGGATATAACAATGATGTATGAATCAACACATGATTTAAAGCATCAATTGTATTTTGAGAGACGTCATCCCAAATAAAGAGAACCCCTTTTTTAAGAAGTCGGATAAAACCCTTGTGAGTTCTGTGTACGTGGGAACAAATCGACATAAAAAGTTTCCCTTTCCTTGAAAACTTTGGAGTTGGCACAGTGTCGAAGGAGGAGGTAAGTTCAAAATGGCCTTGATCTTCAAGGAATCAACACAGATCCCATACTTGGAAACGATGAAACCTAGGGGATGTCCAGATTCCACAAAAAATACACATTTATGTGGATTTAAGTGAATATTGTAAAAGAGACATCTAAGAAATATAGCTTGGAGATGTGTCGGATGATCTTGACACTTTATAGAATGTGCATGTAATTCATTAAGATATGGTTGCACAATATTGTTAATATCGTTAAATGTGTAAGAGATGGCTCGTTGAAAAGTAGCACCAACATTTTTTAGTCCAAAAGGGAGTATTTTATAGGGAAAGGTACCCAAAGGACAAATGAAAGATTTTTTGTTTTGATCCAATCCTAGGATCTTAGTTTTATTATACCCAGAAAAACCTTCCATAAATGAGAAGATTTCACTACAGACAGAGTCATCGACTACCTAATCAATGAAAGGGGTTTGGTAACTATCTTTGGTACAAGCCCTATTGATATCCCTATAATCAATACATACGTAGATGGTACCTTGTTTCTTTGTGATGGGAACAATATTGGAAACCCAATCAGTTAGAGGTATAGGATAAATAAAACCTGCTTTAAGAAGTTTTTCAACTTCCATTTTAATAGCAACAACTTTTCGTGGGTGAACTGGGTGAAGTTTTTTCCGAACAGGCTTGGCTTCAGGATATGTCTTAATTTCATGAACAACAATATTTGGGTCAATTCTAGGCATTTATTCGTAAGACCAAGCAAATACATCACAAAATTATTTAAATAGGGACCTATATGAATGTTTTCCACAATTCCAAGTTTTACTAAGATATCTATTTGTATAGTAGATGATATATTTCCCAAATTCCCCTCGTATAAAATAACATAGTTAAAGGTACTAGTTTGAGAATCATTAAGCATGTCATGTGGTTCAACATGAATCTCAATATTCTTGGGCTTAGGGAATAAAGAGGAACTATGATGACTATCATCCCAAGGATTTTCTTCCAAAGACATGATTTCCATGATACTCTCATCAATAAGAAAAGTATCATCTAAAGGATTAGGAGATGCCATAGAAATAATCCAAGAGGAGTGAGAGTATTCATTTAAAATCAGAGTTGATTGATCATCAGTATCAGAAGTAGGCACAGAGGTAGACTATATGTCTTGATAATTCAACTCAATTGGACTACGCAACATATGGTTGTTGTAGCATTCATATTCCGAAGGACTTGGTACTACCCAAGGATCATATGATTCCAAGGAACTACTAGAACCAGTCGAAATCATGTTAATATAAGCGACAACCAAAGGAGTGTCAAATGGTGGGAGTAGACAAATGTCGGGTGGTGGGAGCGGGAAAGTTCCCATTAAGGATGAATCTTCTAAAATACCCACTCCAACATCGTCATAAGTAGATGGAGCATTCTCAATAAGAGGAACATTCCAATGTGTGGATCGAACTTAAAGTAGGGGAGTTGGTCTTCTGTGACTATTTTTCCTTGATGAGGGAAACATAGTACACAAAACAAGGTAGAAACTACAACAAACATGGCGTAAATCAAACTATGACCTAGAAGAATATTGTATTTGAGGGGTGCATCGACAAATTCTACTTCAACAATCATTGTCTTCCCTTCTAATTCAACTGGAAATGCATTTAATACTCCATAGATTTTAAAGCCTCTACCATGAAAAGATTTCAACGTATTGGGTGATTGATTAAGTGAAGGAGAACCAAAAATTTCCAACAGTTTAAAGACATTACACAGGTTGAAGCTCCTTCATCAATAACAATATGAAAAATAGTTTTCACCCATACAATAACTTGAATTTGAAAAACAAGTTGGTGGGGAAGTCTTGGAAGATGAGTTTCCAAATCAAAGGATATCATATTCGAAACACTCGGATCAATTCCACCAATAGCTAGAAATAATTCCCTTCATTGTACAAGAGAAGTCTGAAGGACTTCAAGGGTCGACATCACAAAAGGTTCTTGATCTAAATCTTCTACAATATTGTAGTTTTGAACACCTCATGCATGTGGATTAAAAGACGACCTTTGAACAAAACCTTTAGTAGGTGGTCAGATCTTTGCGTTAGAAATAGGTTTTCCAATCTAAAGAGGAACAATAGTAGGTGAAGTTGACGTAGAGGTAGAAGTAGTGGTAGAAGGTTGATCAACAGTGCTTCCATCAGGAGAAGGATATTCTTTGGTTCACGTTGTTACGAAAAATTCCTTAGTGTTTCCTTGACACATAAGTATGTAAGAGCTTGATGAAGAAGAAGGTTGATCTTGGACAACCATTTGAGTCTGTTGAGGTGGAAAAGGATTGGTCAAAATGACAGGAGTGGTTGAAGATCCCTTAACAAAACGAGTAATGTCAACATGACATGGAAAATCTTTAGTATAAATTGCCTCCTTGAAAATGAGGCAAGGATATTTAGGATTTCTCTTTTGTGTATCCTCAGCAGGTTGAGTTTTGGTTTTCTCTTGTTGCAAGGCATTTTTCTTAACTTTTCCTTTACCCTTTTTCTTACTTCCAGGTTGCTAAGATTTACCGGTCATTGTGGATTGAACCGCATTAACCTGAGAAGTTTTACGAGGAGTAGTAGCAGAACGGGTAGTGTTTTGAGCAGTAGTACTAGGAGTGCCTTAGGGTTAGATTGACTTGAAGGTTTACTCGCAGATTCTTGGGTAATAGAACCAACCACAACGTCGATAGCATGAGATTCTGTAGAGGGAGGAGTAGTTGGATTAGTTGATGGACGAGGAGCTTGTGGAATCAAGTCATATAAAATGCCATATTGTGAATAGACAAGGTCCAAATATTGGGCATGAGAAATAGCTTACTATTTGGTTACATCGTTTCCCATGGCGACATCGCAAACAATAAGAGGTAATAATGACTTAGTAAACCAATCTTCCAATAATTGGTTTGGGATACTGGCTTTAATCAATCGATGTTGTCATCTCCATTCCTGGATATGGTCAGAAATATGAGTCAATGTCGACTGTCGTAATGAGGTTAAGAGTTAGTTTCTAGTTTCATAATGAATTGGTAGTTGGAAGTGAGTTAAAAATGACATGGCCAATGAATTAATGTCTTGAATTGTTCTACATTGTAATTATATATACCACTTAGCATGACTTACCATAAGAGTGCATTGGAGAAGACATAAATGGATAGAGTCATCATTCAAGGAATTCAAAGAACAGCATAAATGATAAGTCATAACATGATTTGATGGGTCTTCCCTGGTTTTTCCATCGAACTTTGGAATATCACTTAGTAATTTGGCAGAGATAAGTGGCTTAAAAGGAGAATGAAAAATAGGATCATTTGTGAGTTGCAATAAGTCGAGTAAGTATAATGTTGCCAATAATGGTAATTGTCGATTAAACGTAGGTTGCTAATACGTGGTATATTGGTAAGCAACATATGGATTAGTTCTAGGAGGATTACCTCGAGATAGTTGTCCCATAGGTGTTTGAGTACTAACAACATAAGTTAGTGGAAAATATGCCTTAAAAGGTCGGCATGGTGGTATTTGACCTCCACCAGCTCCATTGGCTTGAGGTGGATTTGAAGGGGTACCAGCCATTCCGAGAAATGGAACACCACTAAATATTTTACTACCACCAAGTTACTTAAACCCTACCTGAGATTGTCCTTTGTTGGGAGTTCCAATAGGAGGTTGTTGACCAATAAGAGATTAAGTTCCAAAAAGAGATTGTTGTTCGAAATGTATGTAAGTTCCAAAAGGATGAATTTGTCCAAAAGAAGTATTTTTTCCTATGGAGGATGGTCCCCTAGTAAAATGAGGTTTCCCCCGTCAAACTATGGTTACCCCCCAGGAAACTGAGGTTGCCCCCTAGGAAAATATTGTCGTTCAAGAGGTTTCCCTCCTGTAGGCATTGATCCTATAGAAGGTTGATCGATATTAAAAGGAACAGATGGTCTCGCAGATAGTTGAATAATAGTCAAACACACAGATGGTCCTGTAGACAGTTTAGTTTGAACACTCATCCCACTCGTCAAACTAGGTTCTTTAGGAGAATCGAGAGCAACACAGCTTTGTAAGGTTTTTATCATACTTGGGATAGATGAACTAGACGAATAACGCATACCAATTGTCCAAGGAGAGTAATGAAAAAGTGAGGCATTGGTCGAGGCTCCAAAAAATGTTTCACTAGGGATTGATACACAGGCAATACGAAATTTCCACCAAAGTTGTGAGATATACTAGGTGTACTAGAGTTAACAGAACTACTAGCTACGCCTACCAACAAGGAGGGACCATCGATAGTAAGAGGTGAGGTTTGAATTGGAACACTTACAGAGGTAGATTTGTTTGATGTTGATTGATCCATTGTCGACCTAGTGAAAAAATACAATGGTGTACATAGTAATGGAGTTCGACTATCAGAAATAAAAGATTGGTACCAAGCATTTCCACGCCACATAGATACAATAGGTGTAGGTAATTGAATAAGAAGAGGTCCTTCTAAATTAATTATAGATGGATTAAAATGTAGACGAATCTCTTCCAGGATATCTTTACAGTAACGATACCAACCTCTAAACAAACAGATTCGTGAGAGCTAACATGTATAGGAGTTAATTCAAAATTGTTTGAAATGATAGAATTTCAAGGAGTTACATGTGATTAAATAGACATGGAACTTGTTAAAGGGAACTCTTGTTGAGAACTAGAAAGTGTAGGTGTTGAAACTAAACTTAGTAAAAGTGGAAAATTTTCAATTATTTCAGGTTCAAGAAGTTGAGGTTCAACAAGTTCAGGATCAACAAGTTCCCGATCAACAATATATGTGCTTTAATATCAGGTTCCTCAAGTTCCAAAGTTTCAGTTTGTACTACCTCGGATTCTTATACTATTTCAAATTGTTCTATATGTTCATGTGGTATAGGTTTAGGTTGTGGAGTCTCAAGGTTTGAATGTTCAAGTTGTGATTCTTCTGGTAGTTCAGGGGGTAAACCCTGCATTCTACGAGAAAGACGGAGATGTTATGCCACTGTAAATTTTATTACCAAATATTCCTATGCTCTACTAATGAAAACAAACAACTCCCAATAAAAATCCAGGAAGCAACCATACAAACAAAAAATCTTCTCACAATGACACACTAGTTGGTAATGAAATCCAACATAACAAAATCAATATGAGAAGTAGTTGCGATAGAGAGGGTGGAACAATTACGTTTGCTACTTGCTTAATGGACTTACACCTTGGTGCAAGTTCCCTCATGGTAAAACCGTGGGTTACCCTCCAAGGAGGCCAAGTGATCTTGAACAACATCTTCCCCAAGTATAGTGAACACTTTCCCCTTCACCATCAACTTGTGTATAATCCCTAAATATTATGGCCACTAAGGTTACCACTTACAACAATAGAGCCTACCATCTTGGGGAAATAGTCAACAGTCAGATATACACACAAGGGAAGGGCTAGAACCTGAAATCCCCTTGAGAGGTGACTTTGACCAAGGTGTGTCCCTCCCAAGTGATCCCCAAGTGTCTAACGACACCATTTGTAATATGTGTAGACCACTCCATCAAAACCAATGAAGTGGGATTAGTTACTATGTTGGTGCTGATGTGACCTCTTGATTAACCCTTGTGTGATAAGGGCTATCCAAGACAAAGACGTGGCAAATGGATTTCTCTCCCTATCTCAAGATCCTATGTTTGTTATATTGCTTCGAAGAGTTTCCCTCACCACCTATTCCAATGCTCTATACTTAATCTATTCTAGGTGTGCAAAGCCCTAGAAAGGGAAATTTCTAGATGGATTTTATTATTGCGTAATTATTAGGCTATTGTTTACTCAAGGGTATGGTTGTAAAAGAAATAATATTGTGACTCGACTCTTAAAATCATGCAAGATGAAAATAAAGTGAAATTTTTTTTATTTCAGTGAATGCTAACTATGGAAAGGAGAAGAATCATTTTCATTCCTAAATGAAAAATGCCCCAAAATTTCAAAAAAACCAAGAGATTCACTACTAAAAACAATTAAAGATGCCTCCCCACTAATGTAATGCAAGAATAAAAAATATTTTGAATTCAAAGATAAAAATATCTAGCAATATATATCCTTGAAAACAAAAAAAATTCAAGCAAAATGTATTTTTTTCGGTTTTTGCAAAATGAAGTACTTAATTAAAAAGATAAAATATATTTTAACTATAATGGAAAATCATAATAATTGAAACAATGGTAAAAAACAAGCTCTAAAACTATTGAGAAGACTGTCAAGCAAACCTAAAACTCATAGGAAAAGTTAGATCTGGGATCTAGGAAGGAAATAATCAAATAAAATTTGTTTTTTCAAGCAGTGTCGCAGGCTGGTGTGGAACACAATGCGACAACCAAGAGTGTCGCAGGTTGTTGAGTAGCACAGTGTAACATTGTCTCTCTGTATATCGGATAGGGTGTGACAGAGAATCAAACTTGGAAAAACCAAAAAGTTATGAAAATTTTCCAGTGAATTTCAGGGTTGATTAATCAAACAGTGTGAGGTGATGACTTAGAAAATTAAAGCAAGGCAAGGAAGCAAGACTAAGAGAACAAATGATGCAGGAGCATCTCTCCACGTTAGCCAGCCAGCCATCCAGCCACGTCAGCAAATTCAAATCGCGTGTTGAAGAGAAGCGCAGCCTCATTTAAAATCTGAATTCAATGTAATTAAATGTCTAGGTTGGTGAGCCATAGAGCCGTGCCTTTATGAAGGCATTAGGTAGATCGACCATTAATGTTTGTATGGCTGAGATCTAGATCTGATTCTGGACTAGACA